>JAYDZJ010016752.1:0-16870 GCA_034509065.1 Eueides lybia
GCGGCAGCCGAAGCCGTCCGGCTGGCGCGCGCGCAGGTCGCCGACGCGATCGGCGCCCGCGAGAACGAGATCATCTTCACCGGCAGCGCCACCGAAGCGTCGAACATGGCGATCCTCGGCCTCGCGAAGGCGGAGCCTGAGAAGCGTCACGCGATCACGAGCGTCATCGAGCACCCTGCCGTGCTCGAGCCATTCCGCGAGCTTGAGCGGCTTGGCTGGTCGATCACGTATCTGGATGTCGACGAGAGCGGCCAGGTCTCCCTGGACGGCCTGCGCGCCTCGCTCCGCGCCGACACGGCGCTCGTCTCCGTCATGGCAGGCAACAACGAGGTGGGGACCCTTCAGCCGTTCCGAGAGATCGGCCGAATCGCCCAGGACGCGGGTGCACTGTTCCACACCGACCTGGCGCAGGTCATGACGACGCAGCGGATCGACGTCGCCAAGGACAACGTCCACCTCGCGAGCCTGTCGGCGCACAAGGCCTACGGCCCCAAGGGGATCGGAGCCCTCTACGTCCGGTCGCGCGGCCCACGCGCGCGGATAGCGCCGCTCGTCTTCGGCGGCGGCCAGGAGCGCGGACTGCGCTCCGGAACGCTCAACGTTCCGCTCATCGTCGGAATGGGCGAGGCACTGGCGATCGCGGCCCGGGAAGCGCCCAAGCACGCAGAGCGCCTGGCCAACCTGTCCAGGATCTTCCTCGAACGGCTGACGAGGGGCGTCGCCGGCGTCCGTCTCAACGGTCATCCGACCGAGCGGCTGCCCGGAAACGTCTCGCTCTCAATCGACGGGGTCGATCCCTATGCGTTGATGCGCATGATCTCGAACGTCGTGAGCTTCTCCGCATCCAGCGCCTGCTCGACGAACTCGGTCGAGACGAGCCACGTCCTTCTGGCCATGTTCGGCGAGAGCGAGAGGGCCGCCTCGGCGTTCCGCATCGCCGCCGGGCGCATGACCACCGAGGAAGAGATGCTTTTCGCGGCGGACACGATCGTCGAAGCCTGCAATCGCCTCTCCCGGCTCGTCGCCTGAGCCGCGAACCCCCTCCGCTGGAGGGTTGAAGCGGAAAACGCCCGCTCGATCGTCTTTCATGTGGGATACGGAGAGGAGCGTCATCGTGCTTAGAAGCAGTCCGGACAGGTTCGGCGCGGTCGCCGTCACGATTCACTGGTCGACGGCGATCCTGATCGTCGCTCTTCTGGGCTCGGGCTTCCGCGCTGCGCACGCGCTCGACCCTGTGACGAAGGTTGCCATCCTGCGCTTCCACATCCCGGCAGCCCTCGCTGTGGTCTCGACCACCCTGGCGAGAGTGGTCTGGTGGATCGCCTTCGATCGAAAGCCGCTGGCGCCTCGATCATCGTCTGTCTGGGAGCGGCGTGCCGCGCGCCTCGTTCACCTGTCGCTCTACCTCGCCATTCTCGTGATGGCTTCAAGCAGCATCGCGATGCTGGTCGCGAGCGGCGCGGGAACGGCGCTCCTATCCTCTTCCGGAGGCACGCTGCCCCGCTTCACGGACTACGCTTCGAGGTCAGTCCACGGGATCGTCGCCGAGGTCCTCATCCTGCTTCTCGTCGCGCACATCGGCGCGGCTCTAAACCATCACTTCGTTCGCAGAGACCGACTGATCCGGCGGATGTGGTTCGGAAGCTGTCAGTTCAGACGCATGGAGCGTCAGACGAGGTGGTGAGCGAGGTCGTATCGTTCCAGCAGCGGCAAGAGCGCGCGCCTGGTCTCACCCACATTGGTCGCCAGCCGCGCGAACTCGGCCACGCGGTCCAGCTCCATCGCAAGAAGGCGGCGCTCGATGTCTCCCGCCTGGCCATCGACCTCGGGCAGTGCGACCATGAAGTCGTAGACCTCGGCGAACTGCTTGCCCGGAGACCGCCTTAGAATGCGGCCGCGACGCTGAACGTATTGGCGCGGATTGCGGCTGCTCGCCAGAATGAAGGCACGCCGGCACGCGGGCACGTCGATGCCCTCGTCGAGACACCTGATCGCGACCAGCGCGTCCACGTCCCCGATCCGGAATGCATCAAGTATCTCGCGACGCTCGAACTGCGATTCCTGGGCCGTGAACCTCGAACTGCGCCAGCGCCGTCGATGCAGCATGGCGGAGACGGCCTCGACCTGGCGCTGCGGCCTCTGCTGGCCCGTGTCCTCGTCGTCCACCATGACGGTGGCATCGCTGCAGTAGAACAGCGTGTGAGAGGTCGGCTCCGCGCCGAGCAACCGCTCCAGCGCAGGGATCTTGTTCGCGGCGCCGCCGAGCAGGCGCGCTCGTTCGAACATGAGCTGATCGAGCCGTGGATCGCCCTCCCCGAGATCGCCGCCGCGCTGACCCACCCTCTTGGAGATCTCGGACGTCAGCTCGAGATACTCGCCGCGCTCGCCATCCGTCAGCTCGACGACCTCGACGTTGTAGCGGTAGGGCGTCAGCACGCCCTCGTGCAGCGCATCCGCGAGTCCGAAGGTGTCGCAAACCTTGCCATACCAGCCGACGAGCCGGGCATTGGCGTCGGCGTCGAGATAGTGCTCGGGTGTCGCCGACAGCCCCATGCGGAGACCGACGTCGCCCGGCAGCGCGGCATTGGTCCCGGCGGCTCCATGGCGGTGGCACTCGTCGCCGACCCAGAAGACGTCGTCCTGCGGCAGCCCGGCAAGGACCTGCTGGAACTCAGGTCCGATCAGCGTCTTGTTGACCACCACGAGGCACAGGAAGGGCCACGCGCCCTGCGAGAAGTAGTGCGCCGCCTCCGAGACGTCGTCATGCCATGATCCCACGCCGCCGTAGCAGCGGAACGCCTGAATGGAGAAGGACCGGAGGACCTCCACCCACTGGTCCGCGAGCGCGACATAGGGGACGGCGACGATCATGCACAGCCGACGCCTGCCCTCGGACAACTTCACGGCGGCGTAGGTGGCGGTAATGGTCTTTCCCGCGCCGGTCGCAAGCGCGAGGATTCCCATCCCCCCTGCCGCTTTCCAGGCCCGCAGCGCGCGACGCTGATGCTCCATCATCTCGAACGGACGGCCGCCGAGAGTGGCCGGAAGCCTGGGCAGCGAGCGCTCGAGCGTCTTCGGCTCGTATCGCGCGAGCACCGCGTCCCGGACCGCAAGCTCCTGGTCGGGCTTGGCGATCTGGACGCGCTTCGCGGTCTCGATCAGGCGCTCCTTCGCGGCCTGGGGGAACGGGATGACGACGGCCTTCTTCGACTTGTTCTCCCATAGCCTCGCGAACGTCGCGGAGTGCTTCGCGTGGAAGCCGCCGAGCTCGGGGCGCCACGACGGGAAGACGTCCATGCTCTCGAAGTTGAAGTCGGGGAGCAACGCATAGGCCGTCTCGTTCGCCGAGCCCTGGAAGACGACGCTGTCGCCGACGGCGTCGTGCATGATCCCGATCTTGCTGTGGAACATCCCCCGCCGCTTCAACGCGACCTGGACCTCGAGACGCCCGCTGGCGACGAGCCACGAGATGAGCTCGATCCGGGTCTGGAAGAGCTCGTCATCGACGGCCTCGAGGCGCCGAACCATTTCGACGCCGAGCTTGTCGGAAATCGCGCGGAGGTCGTAGCCCTCGCCGATCGCCCGTGCATCCTCCTCGTCGATCTCACCGCCGACGATCAGCCGCATCCGCCCGTCGCCGCGCACAAACGCCGAGAGGCCCTGCGCCGCGTAGGAAAGCATTGCCCCGGAGAAGAAGCCCACCGCACGGTCGTATCGCACCGACGCCGCGAGCGCGGGAACGTAGAAGTCGGCGAGAAGATCGTCGTCCTCGGACTCGTAGACCTCCTTGAGCTCGAGCGACCGCAGCATCAGAAGTCCACGTCGTCGAGCGACTCCACTGCGGACCGGGCGTCGTCGAGATAGCCGCCCCGCTGCAGCGCCGAGCGCAGCGCCCGATCCCCGTTCGGATCTGCGGCGTCCTCGGCCAGCCATTCGGCAATCACCTCGAGCCCGCCCCGCGCATACTCCTCGAAGATCTTCGCGAGCTCGTCCTCCTCCTTCGGATCGTCGGAGAGGATCTCCTGCCGCCGTTCGGCGGCGAGGCCGATCAGATAGACCATGTCCATGGCCGTGTCGGAGCGCTCCATGATGCGGCCGTCGACGAAGACGTCGGTCGGGCCGTCCAGCGGTCGCCGACGGCTCTGCTCGAAGCCCACGGTCGCCGCGAACACGGCAAGGTCGCGGAACGTGCGGAAGATCGGGCCTCCCGTGCGCGGGTGCGGCGCCTGCGCGAGCCGGGCGCAGATGTCCTCGTCAGATACGAGGCGACGGATTGCCTTAAGTGTCATGCCACTCGCTCGATACGTGTGCGGTTGATCTCCTGGCCGAACAGCGAGCGCGCGATGCTGCGCCCGCCGACGACGATCTCGTCGTCGCTCCGCCCCTGCCGCTCCGACCGGTTCTCCGAGATCAGAACGTATTCCGCGCCGATCCTCGGCCGCAGCGCGTCCAGCACGCCGTCGCCCGTGTGAGAGCTGGAGAGCAGCAGCACGACCTGACCCGCCATTTCCGGCAGGAACTCGGCGGTCGCACGCCGATAGGACTTGTCGAGATGGCCGATCGGGGCGTCCAGCACGAGCGGCGCGACCGTCCCCGGCGTCAGGATGGCGTCCTCCATTCCGACCCGCGACTTGGCGAACGCGACCAGAGCAGCGGTGAAGGCTAGGCTCATAAGCTGGTTCTCGCCACCGCTCTTCGGGATTGGCCCGGCGAAGTCGCGATGCGACAGCGACATCGAGAAGTCCTCGGCGAAGTGGAACCTGTAGTCGCGCCGCGCGGCGATCGCGAGGATCTCATTGATCTGCCGCTCTATGTCGGCCCGCGCATCAGTCTCATACTTCTGAAGGTGCGACACGAGACGATCGGAAGCGTCCAGCGCAAGCCGCCGCTTGCCGAAGATGACCTTCGCCCGCTCGTTCTTCTTGACTCGCGTCTCGATGTCGGTCGCCAGCCGGCCGATCGTCTGGGCACGGTCCGCGACGATCCGCTCCAGCCCGCCCTTCTCCTCCGACTTGGTGCGGATCTCGGTCTCCAGCGTGATGCGGGCGGCCTCGCGCTCGCGGACCTCCTCCACCTTGTAGCCTACGAGCTTCTTGGACTCCTCGCCGATGCGATGCTCAAGGCTCCGCCGCTCCTCGATCGCCGCCGCCGCCTGCTCCTCGATCCGCCTCAGATCCTCGGGAGCCCTGCGCGCATCGTCGTGCATGGCCAGCAGGCGCGCCTTGGCCCTGACGACCTTGTTGAGTGCACCAGGCGTGCCGGCATTCTCGAGCAGCGCCGCGACCGACCGCCACTCCACCGTCTCCGGCTTGAGGTCGTGACAGCAGATGCACTTGCCCTTGGTGAGCAGCCCCTGGATGAAGGACTCGTTATACGGGCTGGGAAGCCGGTTCTCGATCTGCTCGGCGTCGATGAAGTCGAGCACCTCCTTGGCCAGCCGCCGGCCGACCAGCACCGTGCCGCGCTCGGATACCCAGCGGACGAGCGCCCCCTCGGCATCCGCGATGCGGCCCTGGACCTTCTCGAGCTGGACGTTCAGCTCGTCGCGGAGCTCCTGGATCTCCTTGGCGCCCGCCATCTGGCGGAGCTGCTCCTCGATCACGGCCTTCTGTTCCACCGCGCCCTGGATCGCCACGTCGAGATCGACGAGCTTGCGCTCGTCGCGGTCCTGATCGGCCTCGAGACCGCTCATGCGCACGCGCATCGTCTCAATCTCGGCCTCGAGCTTCATGGATCCGGCCTGGCGCGTGTAGGACGCCGCGACGTCCTTCAGATCGGCGATGGCCCGCTCGGCGAGGTCGCAGCCGAGCATGCTCCTGATCGCCGGGCCGGCGCCACGGTTGAGCTCGCCTGCGAAGGCCTCCGCGTGCTCTCCGTCGAAGAAGAAATACTCCGCCATGCGGGTCGGGATGATCGTGCCGATGAAGGTCTCCGGCGCCTGCAGGGGTGTTCCGGCGGGCTCCTGGAAGACGGTCAGCTTCGGCTCGCTCTCGCCGTTCACGTGCCGGCGCATCGCCCGATAGTCTGCTCCGTCGAACTCGAAGCTGATCTCGACCGACGCCTCCTGTCCGCCCAGCGCCTCGGTCTCGAAGTTAACGAGCCGGGAGCGCTGCTCGAAGCGCGGCGTGGTCCGGTTGTAGAGCGCCCAGAAGACCGCGTTGAGCAGCGTCGTCTTGCCCACGCCGTTCTCGGCATGGACCAGCGTCACGTTCCTCGTGTCGTCGGTCGCGAACTCGATGTGTTCATGTCCATGGAACTGGCGGAAGTCCCGGAGGTCGACGCGCTTGATCTTCACGACGCGCTCCTCACCGCAGCCGCCTCGACCGCCTCCCTGACCTTCTCCTGGCGCTCCGACTTCACGTTGCGCATCTCATGCGCATAGCGGCGCTGGACCTTCATCACGTCCAGGATCAGGGCCTCGAGCGGCCCTCCTTCTTCCTGCTGCAAACCTGCATCCCCCATGCGAATCCCGTCCTTCGATCCTAGAGCGCGAAAACCTTCACCGCCAAGTCCTTGAGATACGTCTGACGCGCATTAACCTCGGCCGGGCCCCAGGCGTTCGCCGTCGCGAGCTTCCGGTTCAACGGCGAAGGCGAGTTCGCGAGCACCGCCCTCTTGGCAGCGAACGGAAGGTTGCCGACCGCACCGTTGTCCGCCGGGCTGAGCACCGCGAGGTTGCCGAGCATGTGCACCAGGTCCGTCATCGCCGGATCGAAGTTCGGCGCGTTCTGCGCATAGACGTGCTCCAGCGTGTTCGCGGAGAAGTCCGCGACCGTCGTCTTGTTGGCGGTCGGCACGCCTGCACCGCCGGCGGCGGACCAGGGCTCGTAGGCATCGAGCGTCAGAAGCAGATACTTGAGCGGCTTGGTCGTCGCCGAGTTGGTGTATTTCTGCTCGTCGAGACGATTGCGGAACAGCGCCTCGGGCGCGTGCTGGTCCTGCAGAACCTTCAGCGCGACCGACAGGGCGGCCACCGTGAAGTTGGCCGGCTGGTCCCGTATGATCTTCGCGTGGGCGAGGAACACCTTCGCGGCGGGCTCGATGCGGGCATTCACGACTACCTTGTAGCGATACATGAAGCGCTCGAGCACGTGGACGACGTCCGCGAACACGGTCTGCGACAGCGAGGACGCCGCGATCAGCAGCGGCATGCAGATGTTGAGCTTGAGTTCCGGAATCAGAAGCCGCAGCCTGTCCCGATCCCATGCGGTGACCTGCTGCACCGGCACCGCATAGGGCCAGCGCCCCTCGAGAATCGCGGCCATGCGCTCGAAGTCGCCCTTGAGACCGATGGTCGTCGAGACGACGTCGGCGGCCTGCTGGCCCGTCAGCTGCGCGGCCGTGTGCATCGGGAAGCGCTTGTCCATGAACTCGTCGAACAGCGTGGTCTTGCCCGGGCGCTTGGCCTCGTAGGACGAATAGATCCAGCGGAGTCCCTCGCCGATGTCTTCCGGATTTCCGGCCAGGATCGCGTCCCAGGCGTCCTCGACGATCTGCGACTGGGCGTTGGTTCCCCCGTTGTCCAGGATCTCGAGCGTGCGCGCGCGCAGCAGCTCGCCCTCGGTCAGGCCGGTTCCCCGGTCGTTGAGAACCTGGAACAGCATGTAGGCCTCGCTGCGCTGATCGGTCCCCATGTGGATGACGGTCCAATCCGTCGCGAGCACCTGCATCAGGTCCGACAGCCGCTGCGCCTTTTGGACGTCGCTCCCGTTGGCGACCATCTCGGCCAGCTTCTTCGCGATCTCGTTCTTGGCCTGCAGAAGCATCTCGTGCGATCGCCGGGTCGCGGCCGGCGCCTGTTCGGCCATCATCTGCTCAAAAAAGATCTTGTCTGGCTTCGACAGCTCCAACCTCGGAATTTCTTCCACCTGCAGCGCCACCGTGTCGGGAAAGGACTCATACTGGCGCCAAAGCGCGTCTGCCGTGGTCAGCAGGAACGCCGCCGGACAGTCCGGAGCGTTTGGATCGCATGCTGCCGCCAGATTTCGCATCGCCTTCGCGAGCTCGTGCGCGAAAATCGAGAACGTCGCCAGCCGCTGCTGACCGTCGATCACCTCCACGTTCCGCCGAACGCTTCCAGGCGTCGGCGTCGAGACGGTCACGATGCCGCCGAGGAAGTGATGCTGAAGCTGCCCTATCGTCCGCTTCGCCAAGCAGACCTCGAGGTCCTTCAGAAAGTCCTCAATCTGCTCGTCGCCCCACGCGTAGTAGCGCTGATACTTCGGAACCCTGAAGATGAAGTTCTGCTGGAACAACTGACCAACCGTCAGATGCGTCGGTGTAATCGCCAAGACCGGCCCTCCCCGCCGTTATTATCATCCCCACTCGATGGGCATAGCCCAGCGTCGAAGTCGCGCAACAACCAATCTCGCCCGAATACAACCACTTTGAACCGATTCGGAATGCCTCGAAGCGAACTGTGAATTCAGCTAGAGTCGCCATGATGCAGCGCCGGCTTCGACCCTTTTAGGTTCATGAGAGCCGCTAGGCCCTTCAAAATCACAGGCGCTGGCGCCGAGCCCTCCGGACAAGGGCGATGCTCCACGCCGACGAGGCGCATCAAGGGCTCCAGGAATGCCGGCCCCGGCTCTCCGTCGACGCACTGCTCGTTTTCGCAGAACGCGACGAACGCCCTCCCTCCGGCATGCCTGGAGCTGCTGTAGACGATGCCATCTATCGTGCTTCCCTGCGCATCGCGGAAGATGCGGCCGAAGAACTCGGTCGCGATCTGGGTGGAACGTATTCGATGTGCTCGCGGCCATCCCGGCTGATCGGCTGCACGATGTCCTGCGCAAACGCGTGCAGAAACTTCAGCGGATGGATCAGATCATGGCGGTCGGGCCTGAAGACGCTCGGAACCTCGGGAAGGTCCGCCAGGTCCAACACCCGCAGCGGTCGAAGCGCGCGAAAGGTTCAGGACCGCCGGTGACGCGGCCAGCCCGCTGACGACATGAGCAGTCACATGCTGTTTTAAGGAAGACCGGTATCGGCACCGATCGTCACCAGCGCCTCGTAAAGGTGATCGGGAATCTGTTCAGAGCCCTGAAGCCCTTCAGAAAGAATAGGCCTGTTGTGAGCGTCAGCTGCCCGACGAAGCTCAGCAAGGGCTTCCTTTTCGGTCCAGGCGGTCATGTCGCCGTTCGTCGCCAGAGCTTCACCAGAGACGGTTCGGGTCGGGGTGAATACGACCCTACCCAACCTCGAACCGATAGTCTTTGTGATCAGCCTCCCATAACGCCCATCGCCACGTTCCAGGATGAAGTGGGACGCTAAGAACATGGCGTTCAATCGATGCACTACTTTGACCATGCGCTCGAAATCCTCGCCGGCCGCGATCCGCATCGACGTAAACACGTTCGCCCAACGCCAATCGTTGCATCCATCGATCGCCCGCAAGGCATCGTTGGCCGCGATCGCGTATCCGCGAGCCGCCACGTCGACTTTGCCGACAGCCACGCCTAAAACGACTCCCGTTCCGCCATCGATGCACACGAAGGCGACATGTGGCCGCCCATCCGACCTAGGCAGCGATGTCGCGACGCAATCAAACAGGATCGTCTGACCAAGCGGAGCGTACGCCAACATTCGGCGTGCTTCCGCCGAGACGATCTCCCTTAGCTTGGTCATGCCCGGCAACCTCCCTCCCGGATCCAGAGCCGCGATCCTGAGCGTGTGCGCAACCAGCGCGCTCGTCGATCCGCCACCGGACATAATCACCGCCTTGCGCGCCGCCTCCATCAAGGACGCGGAAACCTCCGGGGAGATCGTCGACGTCCTGTTGCTTCGATTAGCGAACACGCCAAGCGATTCGAACGACCGCAGCTTCCGCCACTCTGCGGCAATCCTGTAAAAGCGACTAACGCTCACGCCTGCAGCGCTAGCGGCTTTGCCTACGTCAACGTCGCGCTGACCATCGCCCCATAGCTGAAGCGCCCCGAACCTCCGCGCCGCCCGCTCCCGCTGCGACGGGGTGAGGGCGTTCCACATCGCCACGGCCCGCTCCTCGTCGAGTTCGACGGCCTCGGCCAGATCAGTCGGCATCATCTCGGACGGGCTTCCTTCCCATCTCGCCCCTTAACCATCTATTCCACGATTGTCAGATTAAAATGCGAATATCGCGTTGCCGCCGCGCATTTTCAATCTTATATGCGACTTTCGAATTAAAATGCGACTGGGTATTGGCGGTGTCGCGCGGTGCACGGGGATCACACCATGCCTTTGGCGATCGGCAAAGATAGCGTTCGCACCGAGACCATCGCCGGGTCGGAAATCCGATTGCGGCTCTTCAGCTCCCTCGACCTCGAGACTGCAGAAACGACGGACAAAGAACCGCATTGGTCGGACCTGCAGCGCAGCGTGCGCATCGCATGGACGCCGAACGGCGACCCGGTGCGTCAGATCGCTCCTCGCTCCAGGCTTTCCGTCGGCCGCTACAATTCGCGCAAGGCCGGCCGAATGCTTCCGCATCAGAGCCGTGGCCATGGCCGCATCGGCGGCGAGAAGCTGGCCCTTATGACCTGCGAGATCGATCCTGGAATCCTCGACTTCCGCTCCCAGCACATCCGCTTCGATCTGCTGTCCGGCGGTGCGGCCCGCAGTTACTTCCCCGACATCGTCGCCCTCACTCGGGACGGCGACATCCTCGTCGTCGAGGTGAAAAAGGACGCCCGCTGGCAGGCCGATGCCGACTATCGCGCCAAGATCGATACCGTGCAGGACGTGTGCGCGGATCTGGGCTGGCGCTTCGAAGTCTGGACCGATGCGGACATGGCGCCGACGAAGCGCTTCCGCGACAACGTCGTCCAGATCCAGATGCAGCGGTTCGTCGCGATCGACGACGTGCAGACCCTCCTCGTCGAACGCGCCATGCGGACGAACCGGAACCGGATGTCCATCGGCCAGATCAGGGACGTCCTCGGCGGAATGCCGGGTGCGGTCGACATGGTGCGCGGCCTCATGTGCCGTGGCGTCCTGCAGCTCCCGCTCGGCGAGATGATCTCTGACGCCACCGTGGCGGTCCTGGCCGCTCCGACCGCGACGCCTGCGCGGGAGCATGCCGCTTGAAGCTCGCTCTTCCTCGCTTCGACCGGTCGGCCATCCTGGACCACGAAGGTCTCATGCTGCGCTTGGAGCGGGAGTGGGACGATGGCACCCTGTCGATGACGCGCATTCGTTCGGACCGGCCCTTCGTCCTCGACGACGGCACCCCTCCGACGAAGTTCTGGTTCCTGACCGAATGGAGCGAGGGCCGTCTCGTCATCGCGGGAAGCAAGGTCACGGTCATCGGTGATCGCCCGAGGCCGGAGGACGACCCGACGGGCCTAGAGGGTCGACGCCTAGACGAGGCGCGCCGAGTCCAGTTCGTCCTCGTCCAGTTGGACCAGCGGGCCTGCCCGGAATCCAACGGCGCGATCAACCGGCACCTCGTCCAGATATTCACACCCGAAGTCGTTGCGGAATACGGAAGTCCGCCTCCCGGCTCCACCGTGCGCAAATGGATGAAGACGCGGGGCGGCATCGGCAACCGCACACTCGAGAACTGCGCCCCAAAGCCAGGCGCAGGGCTGCGCATAAAGCGGCTGGATCCCGAGGTCAGGAAGCTGCGCAACGACGCCGCCATCTGGTATTGGACCGACCGCGAGCACAGCCTCGAGGACGCTCATGCCGAGCACGTCGCCTGGGTGAACGGCTACAACGCCGACCGCGCGAAGGAGGGCCTAACGCCCGTCGCACCCTGCGGCATCGAATGGCTGCGCGTGCGGATCTGCGAGATCCAGGACTACGACACGTATTCGACGAAGTTCGGCAAGGCCAAGGCCGACGAGCTCTACAAACCTGACGGGCAGGGCGTCCGCGCCACGCGCTTCCTCGAGATCGGCATCATCGATCATCACACCTTCGACGCCTGGGTGGGGCTCGAGGAGATCGGCGACGAGCTGCTTCCGGCCGGTCGGCCCACGATCACCGCCGTATTCGACGTCTACACCGGATGCGTGTCGGCCGTCCTCCACTTCACCCCGCCGTCGCTCTTCAACATGCTCGACGCCATCAAGCATGCCAACCGGCCGAAGCTGAGGCCCACCCAGGTTGGCGCCAGCAAGCGCGACCTTCTCGCTTCTATCTATGGGCGCTACGACACGATCCTTCCGGATAACGCCTGGGAGTTCACCGGCACCTCAGGCCAGGACTCGCTCCAGGATCTCGGCTGCCACATCGACTGGTCGCGCGCCGGCATGCCGAAAGACAAGGCACGGCTCGAACGCTGGTGGGGAACGCTGATCTCCTATCTGGCCCGGAAGCTGCCGGCCACGGTCTTCGATCCGGCGGTGATGAAGGACCTTGGCTACGATCCCGCGAAGGACCGCGTCGTGGCGGCCTCGGACCTCCGCGCGCTCCTCGACGAGGCCATCGCCTTCTATCACGTCGAGGTGCATTCGGGCGTAAACGCTCAGCCCGCCCGTCTCTGGGAGAAGGAGCTTCGCAAGTGGGAGACGATCCCCGTCATCCACAACGACCGCCAGATCGATCAGATCATGGGCATGGTCGAGGAGAAGACCCTCACCACCGCCGGCATCAAGATGTTCAACCGGCTATGGTATGGACACCCTGAGAACCTCGCGGCGATCATCGCCCGAAACGCGCCTGACGATCCAAAGGGGCGACGCCGGCGGGGCAAAAAGGCGTCTGTCCGCCTGCGCTTCAAGGTCAAATACAATCCGGCCAACCTGACCGAGATCCACGTCTACGATCCCACACTGCGCGACTACGTCACCCTCGTCTGCAAGGAAGAGTTCCTGCACGGGCTGAGCAAGAAGCACTTCGACGTCCTCGAGCAGTGGGCCGAGCATCAGAACCTCGCGTTCAACACGCCGGAGGAGCGGAAGCTCGCCCGCGCTACCCTGAACCACGTGATCCGCGAGGCCGCTCCGCACGTGGCGCAGAAGCATCGCAACCGCTTCGCGGCGCTGGTCGAGGGTGGTGCCGGAGCCGATACCAGCGGCAGCATCGTCGTCGCGCATGTTCCCAGCAGCTACAGCGGCATGGCTCCCGTGATCGGGCACGAGACCGCCGTCGCGACGCGCAGCGACGGCGGCGTCAAACCCAAGGGTCCTCGCGCCCGCAAAGCCTCGGGCAAGCCGAAGCGTGCGGTGCACACCCCGGCCAAGAAGCTGACCGCGCCGACCACTGGGGAACCCGTCAACTTCACCCGTGCGGCCGGCCACGGCGCCCGCCCGGATCAGGATTGGAGCGGACTGTGACCAAGCGCAACGCCGGCCCTTTTCAGCTGCCTGCCGAGCAGGCACTCACGAAGGCCCTCCTAGACACCGATTCCTTGCATCCCAGGGAACTGCCTGGGTCCGATGAGGCCGTCGTCATGCCGGACCTTACGACCGGTCGCGCCGACGAGGAGAACAGCCTCGCGATGAACGACGTCCTCACCGATGTCGAGGCCGCCTTCGACGCGATCTATCTGAACTACCCCCGCCACAAGCACATGCAGCTCGCGATCGACCGCATCCGCCTTCACGGCATCAAGGTCCGTGGAACCGGCCAGCCCATGCGGGGTCTCCTCGTCACCGGCCCCACCGGCTCGGGCAAGACGACCGGCATCGAGGAATACGTCGCCCATCTCATCCGCAGCGACGCATACGCGGACGGTCGCATGCCGCTTCTCTACCTCCGTCTCCGCAAGAAGGTCACCGTCCTGAAGCTGCTGCGGGCGATCCTCGCCAAGTTCGGCGACCGGTATGCCCGCAAGCGCGACGAGGACGAACTCATCGAGCAGGTCCGCAACTGCATCGAACGCGCCGGCGTCGAGGTGATCGTCATCGACGAGGTCCAGCACCTCCGCAACCGGTCCACCGACAACCTCGAGGTCACCGACCAGCTAAAGACCTTCCTCGACGACCGCATCTGCCCGGTCGTCTTCGTCGGCGTGGAGGAGGCGAAGTCCATGTTCGCTGAAAACCTCCAGCTGGCTGGACGCTGCGGAGATCCGGTAGAGCTTACGCCGCTCGATCCGGCAAGCGATGCCGACGTCGCCCTGCTGACGAAATTCCTCGAGCTGCTCGACGCGCAGATGGTCGCCAGGAACCTGACGAAGCTGCCGAGTTCGCTGGACTCGCCCTACGTCGTGACCTGTCTGCATCTCGCCTCGAACGGCGTGATCGGACAGGCCTATCGCATCGTGCGGGCGGCTCTCCTAATCGCGACCAGCCGGGGCGCGCTCTTCGTCGAGACCTATGATCTCAGCCTGGCAGTCGAACGCTGGGCGATCGTGAATAAGGTCTGCCGCAGCAACCCCTTCCTGCGCTCAGACCTTCAGGAAGCCCTCAAGGACGCTGCATGAACACGCTTGCCGCCGTGTTCGCAGGATCTCCTTGCGCCCTGCCGCACGTGACCTGGCCGATCGAACCACATGGCGATGAGAGCCTGGCCGGTTTCATCGGGCGCACCGCCGACCACAACGGCCTTCGCGATCCATCGGCTCTGCTGGCGGACGCAGGCCTTGGACGCCCGAAGGGCTTTGGCCGCATCGCCCGGCATGCCGGCGACCTCGAGCCGCTGGCCACCCTCCTAGCCGTCCAACCGGCCTGGGTGGAAAGCCACAGGCATGACGCCTGCCGTGACGCGCACGCAAAAAACACGATCGACTTCCACGGCGCCCTTCTGCGCAAGATCCACGTGGATCACTCGGTCAGGCGCGTCGGACCGACGGCGATACGCACTCTGCCATATCACCGGGAAGTCTGGCACATCCGTACGCTCGCCGCGTGCACTCAGACCGGCGAGCTCCTGCTCGAGAACTGCCCCGAGCCTGGCTGCGGCGCATCGCTGGCGTGGAGCGGACACAAGCGCCTCGGACGATGCTCCGATCCCGAATGTCCGGGCGGCACCGCGACCTCTCCCACATCCGTCCCGGACGACCAGCGGCCGGGAATCGCGCTCGCCGCCGGTCTCCTAAGCTCCTGCACCGCGACCCGCTCACGGATCCTCAGCGGGCTTCCAGCCAGCCTGCGGCATGAGAACCGTGGACACCTGTTCGACCTCGCCTGGATTCTGGGATGCCTTGATCGGCCGGATGGTCTCTCGTCAGCACGCGATCCTTCTACCTGCGCACCTCCCGACCGTGCCGCCATGCTCGCCTGCGGCGCGCAACGTCTTGCCGCTTGGCCGGGATGCCTCACCGATCTGCTACGTCGAGGATCCCAGATCGACGATACAGACGCCCGATTGCAACGGACGGTCGAGACTATCCAGGGCATCGTGCGTCGGCGGACATCGATCGGGCGCCCAGCCGACCTTCTCGCCGATCAGCTCGAAGGCATCTCGACCAACGCCTTCTCCTCCGTCGTCGGTCGGCATCTCGGGCTACTGACAGCCACTGAATTCGCTCGCGCGGCCGGACTCAAGAACTCGCGGATGGCCGCGCTCCAGCGGTCCTCGCTCGTGCCTCGCACGCTGTTCTCCGAAGGAGGTAGGGACATCGCGCTCTTTCTTCCCGCCGATGCCGCCGACCTGCGTCATCGGATCACGAGCCGCGTGCCCGCTCAGGCGTTCGGAGGGATGTTGGGCGTCGGCACGGACGCTATCGAGCTGCTGATGAGCGAGGGAGACCTCGCGCTTGACGCCGACCCAGTCGTCCAGCTGCTCTGGCCCGAGCACCACCTCGACCCCTCGGCGGCCGAGCGACTTCGCGAACGGCTTGAAGAGGCCGTGAAGAACTCTGCGCCGCCACAAGGCTCGATCAGGCTTGCCACGGCACTACAGGGTTGCCCGGCCGGCGAGAAGCCGTGGCCGGCCATCATCAGTGCCATCCTCGCAAGGCGTCTGGCGATTCATCGGAATGAAGGACGCAGCCTCAACCTCCGGCGCTGCATGGTCTCTCCCGAGGGCGTCAGGACGATTCGCGCTTTCCCTCCTGCTAAAAGCCGCCTCGGCATTCGGTCCGAATGGCTCAGCTTCGAGGACGCCCGCGAACGACTGGCGATCGCGCCCAACCGCCTGCGCTCGCTGACCGCCGCAGGCCGCTTGCCCTCATCGGACTCTTACTCTGGCATGCGATACCGCCGGTCCGAGGTTGACGCCGTTGCCGCCACGTGGGTCACGATCACCGAGCTACGGGAAAAGCTCGGCGGGAGCACCTGGCTGATCTCAGCCGAACTGCGCAAGGCAGGCCTGAGCGTCGACGAGCAGGGCCTCGTGCCTCGCTCTGCGGCTCGAACCATGTTAGGGTTGGCGACGATCTGAACACCCGCTGCAAGCTGCGGAATCTCACGTCTGACCGCGCGATATCACGTTTCTGAGCGTTCGCCCTTCATGCGGTTCGGCCCAGACTTAGGCGGTATCATCCGGCTTTGGCCCAGGCATAACCGGTTATTCGCTCTTGGCCCAACTGGTCAGAATGGATATATCCTCTTTGCGCTTGGTCCAGAGTTGAGTGGGCGTCACACCTCCCGTGACGCTTCTGTCAGGACACGATAAGCCTGCGCTTTTCCAACCAATCTGAGCCATCTTACCCTAAGGGTGATGGGAGTTCGGGTGCTGGTGCTGTTTTTGGGCGAACAGCTCGATATCGCGCGGTCCGCCTCAGTCGCGGAGATCGCCTTCCCAGACGTGACACGGCACGCCCTTACCTTCCCACAAATCTATTTCGCTTTGCGGATAGCCATTTTCCAGAAGCCAATCGTTGATGTGTTGCCCAGGCGTCGGATTGAATGGCCTGGGGAACCCATACCGCCAACCGTCTGGAGGATCGATTGACGTGCGCCCCTGATTGTTACCACTCAGAGGTAGAGTCCGGCTCCTTCATGATGGTTGGTGGATGGGATGGCAACGTGCCTCGGGGCATGCCCCCAGGCACGGTGGC
>JAYDZJ010031227.1:0-16295 GCA_034509065.1 Eueides lybia
TCCTCAGATTACTCGAAGATGGGAAAACCGATTTAAAAAAAAACTTTTTTATCGTTGGAGTTACACAAAGATAATTATTGTAGAATTATTTATCTTAAATAGTTCTAAATAAAAGTCCGCGACAGCATATAACTATCTTTCATGTGTAAGTCACTATGAACAAAATAGTGAACGCGGACGAAGTCGCGGGTAGCAGCTAGTTATAATATATTTTAATGTGTTCTGTTCGTTTGACAGCTGACGTGGCGTGTTAAAGCCCACAATGAATGTATGTAATAAAATATATACCTCATAAAATATGCAATTTAACAACTTCATCCTATTTGAATAAATTAATTAAATACTCTCACTAACTCGGGTTCACGCTGTATCCCGTTTATGGCAGGGTAGGCTAAGGGAATGTAGGAGCCTAGTGTTAAGATATCGTGAGCGTCTGTCGGCTTGAGTGGCGGAACTCAACGCCGTGCTTTTACGTTATTATCTGAGCAAAGTAATGAAACATTAAATATCTAAATTGAAAATATTATATATTTCAAATTTTCATATTTTAAAAATGCATGAGGGAGGGCGTCAATAGCCGCGACACATATCAGTATATCAGTATACTATATAATATCAGTGTTACACTAATGCGCTTATTATCGTATAGATTAATCCTGTAATAACCCCCATAATGAAGCATATCTGACATTTCTCTCTTGGGGTCCTAATGGGGTTAATAATGTTATACGAACAAAAAGTCTATTCTTGTTAGATCGTTCAGTTTTGAGTATATCTATATATTTAAATAAATAAAATAAGCTGTATACATACATATATGTATGTAACGTATATTGTCTATTATTCCTAACTCTAATTACCATATTTAACATAACATTTTTTCTGAAGCAATATAACTGAGGAACGGAAGTGACCTAATGAGAAACTTAGAGTTTTAATGCCAGGCTCCCAAGTTCCATCTCCCTACCCTGCAATGGAAGAGATACGATGTGAAGCTGAAAAAAATCTAATAAGTAACTATTCTCACTCACTCAGCTTCACGCTGTATCCCTCACACGGCAGGGTAGACAGAGGGAATTTGAGAACCTAGTGTTAAGACAGAAAATGCGATCATTTATTTATTCATACATTAAAAGAGACAATATTAAAAAATTATCTACAAGCTATATATCTCTCCCAACCGACAATAAAGAAAGTTCTCTTATAAAAATATGTATGTTTAATATGTATATTTCTATAAGACTTCTTTAATCGTACCCCAAGAATACATTGACGAAATCAACCACAATGTATTTTACGGGTAATACCAAATAATCTAAACATAAACTCGATAAGGCCGCAACTGTTACTGAAATATGATATAGAACCGCCCTCAGCTCAAACTTCCATCTCCGACTTCTGAATTATTTATTACCACCTGACGTTGACTTTTCAAGCCGTCAGTTTTTCCAATTAATCCGAGAAGAATTTAACGATACTGTGGATTAAGTAAGGAGATGTTTTACATAAGCGACAATAAAAAACGTTCTTTGTATTTTTTTATATATATTATCTATTATACTACAGAAACTTGGTATGTAGATAACTACAAACTATATACAAATTTAGTTTCTTGTCACGGTTCAAGTCAAGGACTACAGCTACTGTGTGTGTTGAGTTGATTTTTCCAGTTCTCTGTAAGATACGTTCTCTTTAATAAACTTAAATATTTGAATCTATATACCGCAACTACTAATCGAACAGATCCTTGCTATTCACATATACTTGTAAATATATCGTACGAGCATTGTCTGTACCTCAGAACCAATCATTGGCATCAAAGAACAAGATAAGGTGCACAAAGCGGTGGTCCCTAAAGGGTTATCCAGTTCGCGTATGTCTATCACTTGTGTTACGTCCCATACCCGGGCTATCAATTTTAATTAATCAGAAGTACTTCTCCACTCTCGATCAAGTCAAGGGCGGTCGTAAAAGGCTAAATTATGACTTGGGATGGACTGTAAAGAAATTACTTTATTTAAGCCCTGGTCGTGGCGCAGCGGCATAAAGGTGCGATTGTAAACGCGACAGGTTGTGGATTCGATCCCCATTCGAGGAAATGAAATAGTTAAGATTTTAAAAATTTTTTTATATTTGGTTGCAAAGCAATGGGCGGCGTTGAGTTCCGTCACTTAATACTAAGTAGGTGACCGAGTGACATTAATATTTAGATTGCTTCCATTTTTTAAAATCATTACAATTTAGTTCTTTTAATAAAAATAATTTACACAACTGAGTTATTTCTTAAGCATTATAACTGAAAATATTATACATAGTTGAAACGCAGTGTTATAATCTGTAAAAGTAAGAGGTTGTGGGTTTGATTTCCACTCAAGAAAATAATAATTTAATATTTTCAATTACTCCTTCTAACGAGACAGACAAACATCCCTTTTTTATTTTTTTATTACCGTGATGTAGGGTTTTCATCCCTACTTTCTTTTTTTTTCATTTCCCTACACTAATACACAAACAAAGATCGAACAAGTATCACATATGTAACATACAGTAGTAACTGCAATATAGAATTTTAAAATTATATAAACGAACACCAGGCCACTAAACTTTTACGCAAGTAGAATTTCTATATCGCTTTTATACAAGTGAAAAATTATTAATCTGGCCATTCTATTATAGGGTATTTAACATTTTACATAAAATCAAACGAAACGCTGGTTATTGTTGTGGTCAAGTATATCTGAATAAATTTCTTTAACAAAAAATACATCGTGGTTGGTTTTTACATCTCTTTGCGCCACGAGAATGGAGAATTGTCCCGCACATGGTAGGGTAGGCAGAGGGAACTTGGGAACCTATATTAAGGCACTCCGTTCCACTTCCGTACCCGATTGTCTGTTGAGTAGTGGCACTCAACGCATTAACGTTAACGTTATACAATAACGATAACGTTACTACATAAGTATGGTACAGTTTCTCTTTAATTAAATAAGTCTTTAATTTATTATTACACTTATAATATACAGTGGGATATATATACTCATACAAAATCTGAACTAATCACTATCTGTACATACATACATATATAAAAATCATTCACATAGGGTACTTAGTTTACTAGGGGTTTAATAATCTTATGTTTTCTTCTTCTTATTTCTTATATTTATAAAATTAAAGATTCTTTGATTCTTTGGTTGAACGCGCTAACCGCAGGGCCTACTGGTACAATTTTAATAATTATCTTTGCCATATATAGTGCATTTATCAATAAAGGCTATATAACATGACGATAAGGTCTATATCACTTATAACCTATAGTGGGAACGTATGTATACTTATAATAAATCGCAGAAAACAAATTCGACATAATCGTTATAAATTTATAATTCTTTAAGATGAAATTTCAATTTTCAATGCATAGATATTGTCTTAAAATAGATCATTTTTAATAAAAATATTTATTTTATTTTGTTGTAATGAACAAGAAAGTATTTTGTTTAGATTAGTGAATAAAATATTAGAAATAAAAGCGGGAGAAGCCGCGCACGGCGCTAGTCTTTTATAAAATAAGTAAAATCTTATAATATTTTTAAAATGGTATAAATATTTAAATGTAGCAAGATTTGAACTCAAGCCTCTTTGAAACCGTTTGAATCCTCTGATCAACTAAGCCATAAGTTCCGATGGAAATTATAGCTTAGTTCCAGGTTTCGAATTCCACGACTTTAAAATTTTATACTTCACAAACTATATTTTCTTCCAATGTGTAGAATATATTTTAAATTTATTCATTTAAATTTATCCAAAAGTATCTTTCAAGGTCAAAATCTGGTAACAAGAAAAATATAATAGCAAATTAGCTAGTAAAGGTGAACGGAAGCTTAGAAAAGTTCTCCAATAAATACGATCTTATTTATTATGGAAGTCGAAAGTAAAATCAACGTCTCCGGACCGACTCTCACAATAAGGCAAGTTTGCTTGGATTAAACCAATTTATCCCTTTTTCCTGAGTTTATCGGATTTCGACATTTCTACTAATTTTTTTTATAGTATTAAAAGTAGTTTTTAATAAAGGATTACGATGTAGTGTTTATTAATAAATAAATATGTACGTGGTCGTTGTCAGTTCGATTTTTTTGCTTTAATGCCTTATTGTCTTACATGTGTGAGGTAGCGGCAAAATAGTAAGTGCGACAAGTTGTGTTTTCGATCTCCACTCGAGAAAATGAAATATTTATTATTTTAATTTTTTCGCTCTAGTAACAAGGCAATGAGCAGCGTCGAGTTCCGCCACTCAACAAGTAACGCCTCAAATTTGGACATAGAATTAGAGTACAAAGATTATTTTTCTTTTCTTCAGTCTGACTGACACGGCGAGATATAACACGGTGTAGAATTCTGAGTGAGGGATTTTGTAAGACAAATGTCTATGCAAGATAAATTTTTAGTTTCATATTGTTTTCTTCACAAAGCAGGGAAGGTAGAGACTATCTGGGATTAAATGTTCACTTCTTATACTCAAAAAAAGTCTTCAACAAAAAGAAGCTTCTCAAAAGTCTACAATCTACAACCAAAAAATATAATAGCAAATTAGCTAGTAAAATGAAAAAGCTGCAATAGGCTTATCGAAAGTTTAGAAAAGTTCACCAATAAATATTGAAGATCTTATTTATTGTGAATGTTTTATCAGATTTCATCGTTTCTATTTAATGTTTATTACTTTCGTTAGTATTGACTCTCTTCTTTTTTAGCTACACGCTGTATCCTGCACATTGTGAGGTAGGCAAAGGAAACTTATAAAGTAATAGGAACAGAGAGACACTCTGTTACTATTACTTTTACACTTAAATTTCCCAACAATTTGAGGCATAGCGCGTTGAATGACATCATGTCAGATTGATAGTAATTGGTAGTAGATTAATTAAAGAATAAACAAATCCACATATTAATTATGGTTTTGACATTATGGTTCTCAATTTAATAAATAGTTTAATAGTGGATGCATCCTATATATGTATTTAATTCTTAGAAAATTTGTAAGAAAAAGGAGAATAGAGCAAGACACTCCGTTCTCGAAGCATGAAACACGGAGTGATAGCGAAATTCAACGGCTTGTTTTGACTAGTTACCAGAGTGAAAATATAAAACAATCTATTAGACCAAAAAGAAAATATCGATATGCAGGTTCCCCACAACGATCTGAAATAACCTAAAATTGCATAATTTTCATTTTCGCATATAGATATCTGGAGGTAAAAAAAATGTAGATAAAAAAAGATAATTCTACTCAACATTTAAAAGCCTCGAGCAATAATATCTCCAAGATGTTGTAAAAATGCTTTTACAATATTGAAGTAATAAGCAGCGTTTTAACATTATGTACATATATTTCACAATTTACGTCGTAGTTTCTGAAATAAATTAAATTATATATATAACAAGTAAAAAAAAACTTACTCATGACAAGTAAAAAAAAAATTACTCCAAGAAGAATTGAACATCTATCCCTAACCATCGTTTACAGCCACTGCGAATGATATTTCATTCGCAGGCGCAGGAGCACAAGCTTGCTGCTGGAATCAATACAGGTTGTAGGTTCGATTGCCACTTGAGAAAAAAAAAATTCTTGCTCTGGCAAAGTGCCGAGTTGAAATTGCCAGTCAACTCACAATGCTTTCAAATTTGGCGGATAGTGGGAAACTGAAGTTTCAAAATATGCTAGAACTGACATCACACTATAAGCAAAAAAACATTACATAAACTGAATCAATATTGAAACTCAGTTATTTCCAAACAATATGTGCAATAATTTGTAAAATTTAAAGCCGAAAAAGTGACAAAAACAGAAGAATAAAGTTTTGTACATACCGGAACTACGAAAATGTATGGGCAGTTTCAATTGTGGAGGTTTTCGTCATCGGCGGCAAGCCTTTGTTCTTGGTTGCCCGTTGGGTTCACGAGATCATTATTTTTTACGCCATGTTACTACATATTGCCAATATTTTCAACTTTAATAATGTATTTTGTGGCTAAAAATTCAATTTGTCTTTAAAAGAAATATTTTCTCCTTTTCTAAAGATATGGGGCTACTGCCCCATCAGCACATAGTCTGATTGTACCAACGCGAAGGCTGTGGTTGATGGTAGTTCCCATCAGAGAAGTGAAATATCCAACTTTTAAATTTTTTCGCTCTGGTTAAGTTACACAACTCAAAGATTCAGCATTAAATTGAAAACAGAGAATGAGCAGTTGGTTACTACTAAAACTAAAGGAACTAACACATTTTTCCAAGGCTCTATTATTGTTATTCTTAAGTCACATATCACATATAAGTACGTATGTATTTATACGACGTATATACTTTAGAACCTTTCTAAATCTAATCTCAATAATTACTAAGGTATTGTCTAGGAGTTCTAAAATATATAGTTATATTATATAGCTTTTACCTCATAGGGGTCCCTGAGTGGTTCTATAGAAATATATTTATATTAGAGTTCTTTAATAACGTAAAATCCTAGGTTTAAATGAAGAGGTACGTTAGTGTTTTAGTTATTTTGTTGGGGCGTCGATTCCATAGTGAGGGTAGCCGATTCGAATATCGATATTTACACTAGTATAGGAATATATCTACTGTAAAGTACACAGTACAGTACGAATGTCTT
Source organism: Eueides lybia (assembly GCA_034509065.1). Lineage (NCBI taxonomy): Eukaryota > Metazoa > Arthropoda > Insecta > Lepidoptera > Nymphalidae > Eueides > Eueides lybia. Next base: position 6,663 of record JAYDZJ010031227.1, read on the forward strand.
TCTTGTTTTTTTTAGCTTCACGCTGTATCCCGCACATGGCCTACATGGCAGGCTAGGCAGAGGAACTTTGGAACTTTTGGATTAGGACACTCCGTTCCATTTCCCACTTTCCGTCGTACTTGAGGTACTGCGTGTTGAGTGGCGGGACTAAACGCCTTATGAACTATGCCTTGTTATCAGAGCGAAGAAATGAAAATATTAACTATTCATATAAAAATATGAAATATTTGGTTTGGTTGAAAAAAATGCGTCGTTGAGCTTCACCACACAAACTGTAACCACAAAACTTTACAGCATATTGTCTAATTTTAGGGCGGGCCTTAAGTATTGATCGAATAATAAGGGCCATCGTTACATAGATATGTTCCGGTATAATTTTTACATTATGGAACTACTCTCAACTCTACTCCAAGGGCAGATGCAACACACACCTCGCCTATTAAAGGCCAGCAAAATATATTTAGAATTAAAAGAAGATAATAATGTTATTTAAATTAACAAGAGCAAATAAAAATTAATTTAATAAAAAAATGCAGCCTAGTTTTAAGACGCTCCGTTCCGTTCTTCAATTTCCCGAATTTGAATAATTGCGTGTTGAACGGCAGAAATCAACGCTGCGCTTTACTATATTACCAGAGCGAATAAAAAATGTCAAATATTTTGTTTGAAAGTATGAAATATTTTACTTTTTCGAGTAGGAATCGAACCCACAACCTGTCACGTATACAGTAAAAAAACTTTTTTTTTTGTTATATACAAAGTAATTATAATTCTGTACAGTAGTACAGTAATACGCATTTTATAATCTTTCTTTTCTAAGATGTGGCCATTTTCGTAAAATGATCGTCCTAGACGGAAGTGAACTGGTAACCACAACAACACACTACAATAGTAACTTTCTATCATATGAACCTAAGCTGTAAGCAATAAATATTTAATATATAACAAATGTTATAATTATAGCACTTAGAGATAGACTTTATTATAACGGATTTTGTTATTATCGTAAATATGTCCGAGGGAGTTACGATACGATTCTACTTTGTTGTTCTAGTATTATGTATTTTTTTTTTATGGAAAAAGCAAGGCAATCGAGCGTACGGGTCACCTGATGGTGAGTGATCACCGTCGCCCACAGCCCCGTGTAATACCAGGGGAGCTACAGGGACGTTGCCGGCCTTTGAGATGGAGGTAGACGCGCTTTTTGAAGGTACCCATGTCGTATCGACCTGGAAATACTGCCGCGGGTAGGTCGTTCAGTACTAATATACATTATATTTAATTGCTATAGTTATATATTGTAATTATTTTTGATCATTTTTTATGTAAGATGTTTGATCCTCATTCAAGCCTCCAAAATTGGGCAGAAAGTGAAGAGCCTCATATATTGAAAATATTCCTTACTTATCTCCCTCAGCTTCACGTTGTATTCCGCAGATAACAGGGAAAGTAGTGTTGAGACACTCTGTTCTTTTGCCCAGTTTCTGAGTCATTGCGTGTTAAGCGTTAAAAAAGCTAATATTTAATTTGAAAATATAAAATATTTATTAATATTTAGATGCTTCGAGTGAAGATTGAATCTACAACCTTTCTCGTTAAGAGACATACGCTTGAGCCTCTACGCCACGATTAGCCTCTACTTATCCAATCTTCTAAATACTTTAAATTTTATATCGCTTTACAATTTATCTTCGAGAGAGCATCTGGACAATCAAACAAAATAACATTGTGACTTGCACAAACTTGCAAGTGCAACAAAATATGCGAATCACTGATATATGACTATGACGTAAAAACACATTTTAATTTAGACTTGGAATTCTTGTGGTATAGCAGTTTCACTCCTTTTCCCACAAATAATAGGATAAACAGAGGGAACCTAAAGTTACTCTCTGTTCCCCAGCTTCCAAGCTAAATGATGAACGTGAATGAACGTTATCTTGTTACCGGAGCGATGACATAAAAGATTTTTTTATCCTGAACGGAAATCGAATCCATAATAGTCGCATTTAAAATCCAAACGGCCTTAGAATTTTTTAATTCCCAACAACTTTCATTTATGACAAAATACGCAAAAGGCAAGAGAAAATGTGCCTCTATATTCCGTAATAAAGGCAGTTCATAATCTGGCGTACTCGAAATGTGGTCGAACTGGCTTTGAAATTAATTTAGTGAAGATCGATTTTAATTAGCAAACACTGGGTTCCGCAAATTGAATATTTATTATATTCATCTAAATCTATAATAATTGTTATACTGAAAATATGTTTCCGTGAGTTCGTTTTATAATACAAATAATATAGGATCAATGTTTAAGAAGATAGAATATATAATAAGGGCATTGCTTATCAATACAGCGTCTGAGAAGAATTCGGCTTTGGTGAATTCAATAGCCAATTATTATGTTTCGGAAATAGGGCAAAAAGAGGAAAATCAAATATCTTTACACTGGGTACCCTCTACTTAACCTGGTATAAGTGGGAAAGAACGTGAAACAAATAAATATAATCACAATAGTTTACATATATATTTAAAGCAATAAGTATCTTTCTATTATATCTATAACAAATTATTTTATCGTAGCGGTAGATTTTTATGAAATACTCTAAAATAGTACTTAAATACACACATATAATTCTAATTACAGTAACATGGAGTCACCTGTCACTCAGTGAACGTTACGGCAAACAATAACACCATCAAAACAATGTAGAATAAATAATAAATACAGCTTATCGGTTTCATACACAACGTGCAATTTTCTTTGACCAAGTCATTTAGTGAACTGATCACTTGATCCGTTTCCGCGAAGTTTTAGTTTCAAGTTTGCAGCGAAATTGCGACATGCACACAAGTCAATGGTTGTTATATTTACTTTTTTGATTAATACCTCAAATAAAGAATTATCCCAATTACATACAATATAATAAAATATGGATCTTTCACTCTTATGAACTTAAAAAGAAATTGCAAAATGTGGCGTTGACTTCCGTCACTCTTGAAATTCAACGGAAAACGGGCATCGGAACGGAGTGTCTTAAGACTAGTTTAGCAAGTTACCTGTAAATACTACGTGCATCCCGCACAGCGATAAGCTCAAAAATATATAAATATTCCTTCTTTTTATAAAATAAATACGAGTAAGTAGTTATCACGAGATAGAGCGAAAAGATATTAAATTCACAAAATTCACTGTATTTGAGCTCATAGTGACAAAGAGGTAGAGAAAACTCCAAAAAGAACTGTCTTTAAATTATAATGTATGCAATGAAAGTAAATCCATATTAGAAATTAATGTATCACCTCGGAAGATTTCCCTCGCACGAACAAAACCTTTGCTTCTATGTTTCCTTACTGATAGTTTGATAGTTTATAACACACTTGGATCTGTAGGTGTTCTTACACTTAAAGTAAAGCGCTAAAAAACTGTACATAAAGAATGAAGCGCCCGGTGCTCAGTAATAATATATGGCAAAAAAACTAGACGAACGCGACGCGCGACGAAAATGTGTTGTTTGTCTGTTGTATGCCATAGTGAAAAAGGAGACACTCGCAACTCTCACTCACACTATAATATAAAAAAACTATTGCTCTTTTTAACTGAATAAATTTGAAATTTATCTTTTGATTATTGCAAACCAGGGGCTGGATTGAAGCGAATAGGGGACGTAGCGGCCTAGTATAGTATAGATAATAGCATTCTTTCTTGACAAATAATAATTCGAAGCAATTATCTTTGGGTAAATGTGGAAAAATCTCCCAAAAGAGATGCTAACAACATAAATGAATTGTTACAAACTTATCAGAAAATCAACGTAGCTTGATGAGAACGTATGGCTTGGTGATGGAGTCAGAACGCTTCCAAGATGGCTTCCAAGGGGTACAGGTTCAAATCCAGCTACGTTGAAATTTTATACCTTTTCTTAATAAGTATCAATAAATATATTGGTAGTCATTGTTCAGGTGCGGAACGCTAAGTAAGCCCACAGTAGCGTACAAGAGTGCGGACGTACAATTTTCCAATTTGAACCGTGAAGCGCACCCGGTGAATGCGATACCGTTATCGGTAAGTCTTTTATTCTCAGATGGTAGATACCTAACAAATTGAATATCTATATTAATGCATTTTACCTTTCTGTTTTCTTTATAGAACATTGTAACGACTTAAGATACGTCTAAGTTCGCCAGCTTAAACTATATTATACAAAATAGTTACATAAATTGTAGCCTATATTTTATTCTTATGTATAACCTATTTATAAACTGTAAAGTTTCATCTAAATCCGCTCTGAAAGTGAAACAAACATCCACAATGACAAATTTTCATAAATATGAGATTATTTGGAAGCTCCTAAGCTTTATCATATTATACGCGGAGTATGATAGGCAGAGGTATTTTAGTCGTTACTTCTAGGATTCTCTAATATTTTTATATTTAAAAGTATAGAATACAAAATAATGCCATCGTAGCGCAGTGAATGGTTTGACATTGTCTCGTAAACAAGACAGATGTGGGCTCGGCTGCTATTCCGGGAAGCGCATTATTATAATTATCGCACTTTGATGATAAAACAAAATGCGGTATTTAGTTCCTATTCATATTAACAATGGCGTCGCACAGCCGCCGTATGTAATATTTTTAACATTACCTTTCCAGGAACACTTGGGCTGTTAAAACAAAAATAATGTTATAATATTTCATTTATGTAAATCCGTTCTGCAGTTCCAGAGAAATCAGGTAATAAAATATAATACATACAAGAAATGCGCTGAAAACATTGCATATTTGATAAAATTCTGAACACTTGTATCTTCCGTCCCAGTCACTTTTCCTTAGAAAATGAAGATAGTTAAAGTAAAGACATCAAAAATTGAATCCCCACAAAAAATCCTCGTCATTATCACTCGTTTAAGTATTCGACGTCTCATCAAACTTTGTCTCTTGATATTATTAAAGAAATCCCAAACTCCTCAATCAAACTTCATAAAAAAATGCTTATGAAATTTTTCTATGAAAATACTTTCTTTTTTTAACGAAAAAGACAATCGAGTTGGGTCAAATTGGTAACTTCCGTTTTCTAAAGCTTTAAGGATCATATTTTTGTTTTGAAAGATTTTTTTTAGCTGCACGCTATATCCTCTATATAAAAGGAATAAAAATTGAGAACCTGGGAACCTAGTGCAGGTTCCCAGGTTAGACACACCGTTTTCGTTAATTTTTTTCGTTCCCCATCTTCCGCTTGTTATTTTAAGCCCGTCATAACACAGGGGCAAAAGTATGCGACTGTAAGTGCAAAGGGTAGTTGGTTTGATACCTACTCGATAAAATAAAATAATGAATATTTTCATTTTCTTCGCTCTGGTAACAAGACAAAGCGCGGTTGACTTCTGCTAGTCAACATGTAATGCCTCAACAAAACTGTTTTAATGAGAACGGAGTAGAGTCTAACCTGTACGCTTCTAGTTTTCCATTGTGTGGGAAGCAGCGTTAAGTTAAAAAAAAGTCTAGTAGTTATAGTCTATTGTTAGATAGAAATCCCTTATCAAAACTAGTCCTAACATAATACAAAGTACAGACACTTGCAGTCTGCTGTGCACCGCAAATAGCACAAACTGCTTAGAACCTCCCACGTATATCAGTGTAGTGATCGTAGTAGCATCCCTCGAGACGCATAAAGGATGCGGTGAGGCTGTCTCGCTGTAGTGACTTTGGAACGCTACATTAGAGTAGGTTGCTTCCTTAGCTATCTAAGAAAGAAAGGGATAGATAATTTAAGTCCTTCGAAGTAATGTATGAGGAATTATGCAAAAGTGTCCTAATATATAAAACGTATTTATAATATCGCGGTATTGATATCCGCCACTATAAACATAATACGTCAAGGATTTGGAGAAAAGTAAGGAATGGAAGTGCTTTTATAGGAATGGAGTGACTCAACACTATATTTTATAAAAAAAAATATAAAAAATCTTTGTTTTATAAAAAATATCTTTGTTAGAAAGTAAATTTTGCTTAAGTTATAAAATCAAATGAGCCTCTGTTAGTCTGCATTAGCAGTTTCTACGTTAAGATTTTATTTTTTATTATGGTAATGACTTTTAGGTACTTCTCCTATCGCATTTGAAGCGAAACTTTTTATAAGATGTTCATCATTTCACGCTTTATCCCGTAGGTAGAGAAAACCACACAGTGTCCTATTATGGAGAAATTGCGTGTTACGTAGCGAAACTAATCGCGTTTTACCTTGTTCGTTGCGAAAGTTTGTTCTAAGATCAAATAAGCAAAACCCAACCGTCACATTTACTGTCGTTTCACAGTTGACTTTGCCGCTACGCCACGACTACCTCATCAATATTTAAATATATTTGTTATGCACTTAAGTTTTAGAGTAAGCAGAGTGAACCTACAGTTAAGACGATCATATGAAAACATTTCACATCTTTACTTTCCGCCGAATTCTAGTGGCTAACACGACCACGACCTGTCGTGTTTGCAGTTTAAACTTCCGCAAATTATATTAATAAAGTAGATGTTATTATGCTTTAATATCAGACATTTCGTTCAGAAAATTCCTCTTATCCTATGTCTTAAAAGTATCTTGTCTATTGTAATGTCTCGTATAATACGTTACACATTAATTAAAAAGTCATAAAGGCCTCTTATTTACGACCAGCCACAAATTATCTAGTTATAGATAGTAGCGTTAATCCATCTCGCTAATTAGTTTAAACCTGGCATTAACGATTCACTCATTATGTGTACCTAACTACCTTGTGGTTCAATGAAAAGGTAAATAAATAATGTAAATTAATGCCACACGGGTTCGAAATCCTAAAAATAGAACAGAATATACTTTGTTGAATAAAACAAAGTTAAAAAATACATATCGAGAGTAAAAACAGGTATAGAGGGGCAGATTTATCTACAGACAACGTTTGAGAAAAATAATAAAAAAGATGGTAGAGCAGGTGGGGCGTAGATTTACCATTAAAACGTTTATTCTCCCAAGTGAGAATCGAACCCACAATTTTCGCGTGAGATGCCTTATGAATGTGACTGAAAAATGGGCAATGTATGTCCTTAGCTCTTAACGTTCCCACTGCTCTTCATATGTATATGCGGCATATAGAGGGAAATTGTAATTTTTTTAGACTGACATTGTACCCGTCACATAGCATGGAAGATAAGAAAATCTGAAACACTCCATACTTCCTACTCCCATTAAGACACTTTCGTTGCCCGCTTCCCGCCAATTAAGGCCTTTGTGCATAGTGGCGGAACTCAAAAACGCGCCTTGCCTCGTTTTTAGAGCACAGAAATATAAATATTAAACATTTCATTTCTTAACAAGTTAAACAATATTTAGAGGCTTGTCGTAGAGCTCGTACATTTGTAAACGCGATAGGTTGTAGGTTCGATCCCCTTTCGAGGTACTTAAATATTTAAAATTTTAATTTCCTAACGTTGCTATCGAGGTAAAGTGCGGCTTTAAATTCCGCCATTCAAGAAGCAATGCCTCCTAAATTAATTTATCTTAATGGCAATAATATCTTAAAAAATGAAATAAGTTTATCTTAATGGCAACAAAGTGTCTTAATACTAGGTTCCCAAGTTCCCCCTATTATGTACATGAAACAAAAAAAAAACAAAACAAAAAAAACATAATAATTAATTTTTCCTATATTTACTTGTATATTACAGTCATAATAAACACAGAGAGTTTCGCCCAAACTAATGCATAGTGACACACATCTGGTCACATATCATCCGTTACGTCGCCTCTTAAGAAATCATCATTTGCTATCTTTACATCATATTTATTTTGTAAGTTTAGCAATATTTAGGACAAAGGCTCTTATTTAAGGTATTTTTTTACTGCTGAATATAAAGTTATTTGGTGTCACTTTTCACAGAATTTTTAAGATATTACGGCAGAGGGAACTTGGGAACCTAGTATTAAGAGACTTCGTCCCGTTCACCACTTTCTACTGAATATGTGGTGGACTGTCTGTTGATTGGCGGAACTTAACGCCGCGCTTTGTCTTTTTACCAGAGCTAAGAAATATGACATTAATATAATATAGATATGTAATTGGAAGACATAAAATACTTTATTTCGTAGAGTGGGGATTAAACCCACGGCTTGTCGCGTTTACAGTCACGTTTGTGCTTCTGCACCACAACGAGCCTCTATACGAGATATTACGTTTTCATAGATCTTACAGATTTGATTATAAAGTTAGAGATAAAGTTGTTCTATATAGTTGTTTTTTTTTCTCACTGTATTCCACACGCCTACCCGTGTACCGTAGGTAGAGTGAAATGGGGAACTTCCAGTTAAGACACTCCGTTCCCATTAATACATAATCTAAATAAATGTAATCCATACTAGTATTATGAAGACGACAAGTCTTTTGTGTCGACGCGCTGGTGCTAGGAACTACTGGTACGAATTAAATATTTATTTTTAAATTGAAAATGTTAATTTATTTAGAAAGGCCAAACAATATAGATCAATCAGGTTTTGAGACGATTCATGTATGTTCGATTATAATTGGATAATTAAAATATTTCAAAAAAAACTTATTTTAGCATCCATAAAGGAAATATATTACGACTAATAGTAGTAGTTTTTTTTAGTAAATAGTTATTTCTTCTATCTCCAAAAAATATGTTTACATTTTTATAAAAATTGATTGACTAGTTTTGTTGTAAATTCGTAACAAACAAACTTACATTTACATTTATTAGATTAGTATAATTCTTATATAAGTACTGTAATGCGTGACGATAGCTCTAATTTCAGTGGCGAAGCTATCGTTGGGCCCGGTGGTGCGGTGGGCCCGGTGGTGCAGCTCAAGCTACGTGAAAAAGGGGGGTGAGGGCCCGATTCTTTCTCTATGCACCGGGGCCCTTGCCCACATAGCTACGCCACTGTCTAATTTACATAGGTATTTAGTTTCCACTCTGCGAGCTACAATATAATCAGACCTATCGGAACACAGATTATGCATTGTACGTGGATCCGTGGTCAGAGCATTTCACGCCGAATGAATGCTACCCATTAGGGTGACGCTACACGCCCGTTGCAATAATAGTTATTTTGGTTTGAAAATGATGTCATATTTTCCGAATTTGTTAGAAATTTACGTTTATTCGAATTTCTGTGTACATTTTTTTATCCAATTAGCTTCGTGGTATTCCTATTCTTGCCAGGTATGTAAAGGAAAGTTTGTATTTAGGCTCTCCGTCTATCGCCAAATTATTGACCAATTTAACACATAGTGTGGTTACTGGAGATATTTTGGTTTGTATACATAAAAATGTGGCATTGAGGAAGCGCTTAAAGTGTTTAAAGTGTGTTCTCATTAATTATATAAATTATAAATGATTTTGAAGTTGGGAAAGGAATTGAGTGTCTCAACATTAGGTTCCCAAGTTCCTTTTGCCTACCCAGCCATGGGCGGGATACACCGTGAAGCTGTCAAGGCTGCCGTAGGAAGGGCTCCCCATTTTCCTCATATTTTATAATAAATATTATCTATTTTTCGGATATAATCTTATTAATATTATAAATCCGAAAGTTTGTAATGTTTGTTACTCTTTCACGCAAAAACTACCGAACGGATTTT
>JAYDZJ010042432.1:0-15970 GCA_034509065.1 Eueides lybia
TGGATTTTCTAGGTTGATGCCACATACACTTAGCGTCTGCCCTTGCGATTTATTTATTGACATTGCAAATGCAAGCCTCACTGGAAACTGTAAACGCTTAAAGCTGAATGGCACGTCGTTCGGTATCATAGGGATGCGTGGGATTAAAACATCTTGGTCTTTGTACTTCCCTTTTAAAATTGTGGCTTCGATCACATTGTTAATAATTTCTTTACCGCAAGCCGGGTGCCATTACACAGACGTGGCTGGTTTATGTTCCGTAACAATAAACAGCGCGTCTCGCCGAACACGCGCTGCTATCAATAAAATCCATGAATGATTTTAATTTCATTTTGAACACCCTTACAGTGATATCGTGGCGATCAATGGGTGATTGGCTCGTAAATAATTCTTGTTGAATTTCTGTCCAGTTTGGATTGCATGTGAATGTGATGAACTAATCTGGTGTGCCATAATGTCGTACATAGCACATAGCATCTTGAGCATATTTATGCATATGACGCGGACTACTGACATATGTTGCTGGGAGAATAGTTTTTCTGCCAACATTCTGTGCATTTCCATCAGTATTAATGGCATCCCGAAGATGAATATATTCCTCGGAACGGAGTTTTGCCTGGTTTAACCTGATAAATGTCAATCGTTCAGTTTCAACTTTCACATACATATCCACAACATATTGGTGAAATAGACGCCGACATTTTAAGATGTGATTGTCCTCATTTTCCCGAACCATCAGTCTGTATGAATAATAATTCATTGAACTAACTTTTTTGTTCGTGTCAGCACCTGTAAAAATTTTTTTGTGTTAATAATATAAATTTTAACAAACAAATAGTACAAGTAAAAAAGTACAAATGTCCAACAACACGGAACTTTTCCACTAATTACACCAAATTTAACAATAGAAAATACTAATAATTTTAATTAATTTCACGGGAGAAGTTTTAAAGACGTCTTGTTGTCAATGTTGCCACAAAAAAAAAAAAAAGAATAAATTATGGATATACTCAATAAGTGTTAAAACAATAATCCAATTAAAATTCCAATAAATAGTTTATCTATTTTAATAAAATGAAAGATAATAGTATAATAATAATAATATAATGATAAATGGTAAAAATCTCACTGTAATAAATTAAAAATTTTACATTTCTAAGACTCAGGAGGGGCTAGCTTTGATTAGACTGACCGGCGGTTATTTGTTGTTTTTTATGGCTTTGCCTCCTACGCCTCTACAATAGCTAATAAATTAACTCACGTGTTTTTTGGTCTCGGACAAAAGTTTTAAAATTTTCTTGATTTATTTTATGACCTAGTTGCGCTACGGTTTCAGCCCTTTCTCTGGAGTACACTGGGCATTCACACAAGATGTGAGCTATCGTTTCGGCGACGTCCTGTAAGAGCGCTATGGCAGTCCCGCAACACATTGAGTACATCATAAGCTCATTTGTTGCCAATTTTCTCCTTTGCAAATTGGCCTCAGCTATAATGTAACATGCCTCCGCTGGATCGCCTGGAGCGCCCTTAGCAGTATGCTATGCTCGCTGTGGCTAAGGCTTCCCATCTACACCTTACTGGGCATTCTGAGCTGAAAGTGTTGTGGTCGACGCGATCTAGTTTTGCGAAAGCGCAGTTACAGCACGACGGAGGTGTATTTTCGAGCCGGTTCCCACATTCTGTCTTCATGTGGGGTCCCCCACAGTGGCTGCATTTAGGGGCATTCTCTTTGCAAAACCGCCTACTGTGCCTATACCCAAGGCAGAGTGAGCACTACACGAGTGGCGAAAAGTCGGCCACTCTGACTTTTTGCAGGTCGATGTGCTGGAATATCGTATATCTCAAGATTGCTCTCACGTGAATGTTGTTCTAATGGCTCCTCTACACGCTGGAAGGTCGTTTGCTCCGGTTTGAGCCAATGTGCGGACATATTAAAAAAATAAAATAAAATACTCTCAATAATGTAGATACGTTGAGGCGCTAAAGGCTGCTGCAATTTATTTATTCTCAGCATACCATTACTATATGCCATACCATTACAAATGTATATAAGAAAAGAGTTATCAAAAAGAAATGGAGAAAAAGAAGATGGTGGATGCTGACAATTCATCGAAACAGAACAAGGTAGGTACATTAATAGATACTATTCCTTACAAGCGATGTATGGAGCATTCCTATTGCCAGACACTTCCCTCTCTTCACTTTCCTCCTCTTAAATTCTAATAAGGTTTTTCTATTAATTTCAGGAGTACTATGGACAAACAACTACAGGAACTTCTCGCTGAGCCATCAGGAGAGTTTGATAATTTTGTTCGGATGTTAGAAGACGACTTTGAATACTTATTACAAAAAATAGCTCCTATCGTTGCCAAACAAGATACCGACTGGAGGAAAGCAATTCCTGTGAAAATACGGCTCGCAGTAACTTTGAGATTTTTTGCTACAGGCGACAGCTACAGAAGCTTGCATTATCTTTTTAAAATTTCACCTCAAATTATATCTAAGATTATTCCAGAATGTATGTTCCGCACTCAATGAAGTTTTAAAAGAAAAGTGAAGGTAAATAAAATTAAGTCACTTTTTTATGTGAATACCATTATTTTAATCATAAGCTTAAGGAAAATGTAATTAATGAAATGTGAAATTATAATTATACCGAATTAGAACGCAATAACTTTTTATATCTGTTTCTCCATCGCTTTTTCATATGCTTCAAGCAACACATTGTTAGCTCGTTATGTTTGTGAGTCATAATGACTGTTATTCAATGTTTCTTCATTGAATTTTTTCAGAAGTGCTGCTGGTGTAATGTAGGAGCTGCGTGATGATGATGAGTGTGATGATTATTTGCGAAGGGGAACTAGAAGAACAAAGAATAGGCTGCCCATCAATAGCTGTTGCCTTATGCGCTGTTCCTTGATAAATGTTACTTACTTCAACTTAGACCAAACCAATTCAACTTAGACCAAAAATTTTTTTAGAGCAAACTAACAAAACACTTTAACACACAACAAACGAAAAATCTTTCAGAACAGCTTCCTTCGGTGACGCGATCCCGCCAAAAAGTCCAAACAATTTTGAATTTGAAAAAAAAATATACTAGGTAATTAGGTACTTACGATGTCTTCATTTTTTGAGTTCCATAAGCAGTTTTCAGCTTGGATGAAACGAAAAGTTTCTTCATTGTTTGTTTCGATGAAACGAAAAGTTTCTTCATTGTTTATAGCTTCAAACTAAATATGTGGCCAATGTGTGGACACTAAGGCCACAATCTTGCCACAAACCCTTTGATCTGCCTTGAAAAACCGACACCAAACGGATCTTGGGCCAATACGTGGGCCAACATTACAGGTAAAATAAAACCTTTCAATAGACTCTAAATGTAACTTTCAATTACATGTTATTATAATGTAAGTAGGAACAAAAATCCAAAATCTAAAGATGAGATCAATAATCACACAAAAAACACTAAAATACTTTTTTCCTTATATATATTTAGTCAGTCCATGTTGTCTTTTACTGCATCTTTTAACAAAAGGAATCGGCACGATATGAAAAATGTGGAGGTCAATCTTGTTGGTATCTGCTGGATCAACCGCTTCGGTTTACCACATTTGACCATATTTTTTTAATTAGTAGCATGCACCCTTATTTGCATGATTTTTTTTATTTTGTAAAATAAATCAGGCTGGTGTAATTGATTCTTTATAATAAGGAAAAAATAATGTAAAAAATCCTAGTGTAAATATATAATATGAAAATAGTAAAAAATAATATGATGGAAATTTACAGCATTATGCAATGCAACATGTTTAGCTCAGTACTAAATAAATAGAAACTAGAATATGCTTCTACATTCTTTATTCTTGATGATAATTTAAAAAGCAATTATTATTTTTATTAAGACACAAGTTAACTTGAAAAATCCTTTACATTTGGGATATTTGCACCTAAGTGACCCACCGACTGTTGGCCAATGCTCAAGACCATCTTTCCTTAGATCTTTTGGTGGCGGAGAAGCAGGAAAACCTTTTCTTTTTTTTGTCAGCAATTCTTCAAGGATGCTGCTGCTAGGGCGCCCCCTTTTAACATCTTTAGTCGTTCCCTTGTTGCATAAGACAAAGCCCAATCCATTTCTAAATTGGCTCATTGTAAAAAGACTCTTTTGAGATTCATCCCTTTCCTGAGCTTTTATAGATAATCCAAGAGTTTATTAAGGTAAGGTCAAATAACTGAAAAAATACGTAGCTACTATTTTTTAGACTTCAGTAATATGATTTCTGCCCAAAAAGCTGGGGCCAACTTCCCCCATGTGTTTATTATATTCTTGGACAATAAACGGGCAAGTGACTTTTTTCTTTTTTTGATTTGTCATATCTGTTGATTTTAGTCAGAGTCAATGCTCCAGTATAAGTAGATAATAAGCTACCTTATTATCTTTTCAAGCTACACAAGACATATCTATACCATCAAGCACAGCAACTCTCTCTTCACTATCTCTCAGCACTGATTTCTTTATGATTTTTTTTTTCGGGTAATTTGTTATTTAGTATCCTGTTTAGTTGTACAGTCCCCACTGTGTGAATCCCTGCCATAGCTAGGAAATATACTAATGGCAAAGAGGTGTAAAAATTATCAAAGTAAATGATGTGGTTTATCTTTCTTGGCACTCTCCGAAGCAAACGGTCCACTATATTTCCGGTTGCACCTGAGATCTGGTTCATCTGGGAGTTTATCTGAATTGCCTTGTCCAGAATATATCTCAAATTTGTGGGCATAGCCCATCAAATCGAAAAGCAAATACAATTTAAAACCCCATTTACGGGGCTTATTGGGTAAGTTGGCTCAATTGAGAAAACATTTGCGGAATCCAATATAGACGGTGACTCATATCCGGGACTAGACTCTGTCTCTATTGACTCAGCGTTGGCAATTCTTGACGAGGTTGATTCTTTATGTCCGTGATGCGGATCTATGTGTGCACTAGTTTCTATTAAAGGTAGGTTGACAGATCTTGATGTAGATGGATTAAAGTTAATTTTGAATAAAACACTTTTGAACGGATTAATCGCGTATATTGATTTTTACACATTTTTGGAAACCCCACGTTTCGAACACTTTACAGTGGCCCGTGGTCACCGGTAGAGTCTACCCGTCAAAAGTGTTTCATTCAAAATGTGTAACAATCGTGAAAATCAAAGATACTACTAAAGGTAATTTGTTAATAAACACAGAACGCACACTTTTTCGCTCTGAGTAATGCTCGGAAGTGGCTCTCGGTTGGCTACAGCGCCACCTCGCGGAAGCGTTTAGTTTCTTGTATGTGTGCGTGACCCCGTCTTATCTCACTGCCCCATTATGGCTCTAATTATTTACATACGGCAGAACTCTTTTTTTCAAAATGCGATCAGAATTCACTGGGCTTACGAGACATTTTAAAAAATATTTAACAAAAATCCCTATAATTAAAGTAAAATTTAAATGAAATTAACTTATTTTCACTATATATAGGTGTCCCGTAAGTAGTGGATCAACGAAATATATGATGAGCGGGGATTGAGCGGGTTGTTATCTTCAAGAATAGTAATGATAAAAATATCTAGTTCAGGAATTTTTAATAACAAATCGAAAGTCCTCTTATCGCATACATAAAATAAACAAAAAAATAGTTTAAAAATGCACTTTTTTAGAGTTTTTATTTATTTGTAGGATATAAGAATCAAACTTCCTTTGGTTTCTTTTGTAATACATAGACTAAATGGAAAAAAATGTTATTACAATTAAAATGATAAAATAAAGTTACGTACATTATCAAATTAAAATCTTGCAATGTGATATTTGAACGAAGCTAGTAAAAAAATGTATAACCTTGTGGTTTAATTTTAAAAACATTTATGTTCCATAGATCCTATGGTATATGACGAATAAAGAATAATTGTTGGTTAAAACTGCTACTTATTTAGCTAATAAGAAAAATCTTAATGAAAATTAGTTAGGAGCCGTGGGGGGTCAAAATGACCGGCATAGTAGACCTTACTTTGCGAAGTCCGTACACGCCGCTGATTGTAAACGCTGTATATTAAAACATATAATATGACCGGCGCGGCCCTAATGAACACCTTTAACCTCTTGGTTTTTGGAATTTATGATGGAATACTTACTTTTTCGGTCTTAGCCAAAAAAAATAATGGTTTCGAGTTAAACATTTTTATTTGGTATTAAAGTTACATTAAAACAAGCAGAAATAATAGTCTTTTAAAAACATAAAAATGAATTAGATACGTTCTTGTACAACAGAGATGTCACATATTTATGTATAAAGCCTATTTCGACCAGATATGAGAAAAACGTAGTGCGACGTGGTTAGGTGTAGAAATATTTTAATGGCATTTGTCAAAACATTGTCAAGTTTAAAAAATCTTCTTGGTTCATTTCATGAATAGTATATAGGTTTTTTCTAGATGGTGTGCGCATAATAGTATAATAGCCAGAAGGATGGAAAATAGGTATATTTTTTTCGGTTGCATAAATATCATTTGGCTAGATCCTGGTTCAAAGTATTTCTGATTTATTATGGGGATATTAAGTGTTTTAACACAAAAAAGGAGTAAAGCTAATATATACATATTGCGGCATAGACTGGCACACGTATTGGACAGAAAGGTTACATTCTTGCCATTATCTTTTTCAGGCAAATATCTTAACAAGCACGAACCAACTCCTATTGCCCCTTTTCGACCAACAAAAACAATGTACTCAGTGGCGTAGCTAGGTAACCAAGGGCCCTGGGGCAAATGAAAAAATGGGGCCCACTGCTATCAAAACTGGTAAGGTTTTTTTGAAGTAAGATTATTAAATTTACAAATACTTTAATAATGCTAAGCAACTTTATCATCAGCTCTTTTTCGTGCATGGGCAGGTAATAAAACTATTAAACACGAACAAAATTAATTACAATTATATTAATACTTGGTTTAGGTATTGGGCAATAAAACGAAATAGAAAAGATACAAGGGTTTATTATATATTTGTTTATTTATTTGTTCATAGATACGTTGTACCAGCTTACAGTTATTTAACCTATCGCCGATGCAAACTATTTACAAAAATTATAAAACTTAGACAGTACGTTTTATTATTTAATTAACAGAAATAGATTAATGTATAAACTAAACAAAATCCTATAATGGGTACTTCTAATTATTATAAAGGTCAATTAATTAAAATTAATAATATATATTATGTATAAAGGTCAGACCTACCAACAGATTAAATAACGATTATAATTATTACGATCTTTTCCTAGCTTTAATTTTCGCATAAGTATCGATTACTTCGGTTAAATCCAGACTTGATGCGATTTTGTTTTCAATTGCTATTAGCGATGTCCGAGTCGAGTTTGGCCCATACTATTTCTTAAATAATTTTTAATTATTTTCAATTTGCTGAATGACCTTTCAGCTACTATAGAAGTGACAGGAATTGTAAAGAATAATAATATTGCCGTAAATATTTCTCCATATATACTCATTATTTCCTTACATAATTTGTGAATAGTCCATGATTGAGTTAAGAAATGTGCAGTTTGATTTACTATTATGCAAACATTCATATGTATGCCCTATAATATCGAGTTGTTGTGTTTCAACGTGCTTAGCTCTCTGATTGTGTAGCGAGTATATATGCATACATTTTGTTTTTTCTATATTTATTATAATTCCATTATCATGTGTCCATTTACATATACTTTCGAAGTCTTTTTGTATATATTTTTGAACCTCTGTCCTCCTTCCTTTCACAAATTATTAGTCCGCAGCATACGGATTCCACATTCTTCCATCGATTGCAATAACATGTCCAGAGTGTCAAAAGTCTTTTTATAATCAATGAAAAGTGCTATTACCTGTTTACCAGAGCCTGAGCATTCGTTTGCGTAATCTGCGAATTTTGTTAAAGCGGCAGTTGCTTTTTTTAAATCCATGTTGATTATCAGTCAACAAGCTATGGCGTTCTAGGTGTTATTATGGCGTTTTCGCTTGCTTTCATTGATGGTTATTGTTCTTCGAGTTTTTGGTTGTTCGCATTTAATGAGGCTAGCTATGTATTGACGTTTTAGATATGAAAAAAATACTGTTTAACGCTCATCTTCTGTGAACTTTTAGATACATTTTTCCTTGGAAAGACCCATGCACTCTCCTGGAAGTAACATATTGCCCGGAATTTACGTCTCTGTAGAAAAGAAATAAGCTCCAACTTTTTTGTAGTTTTTGTGTTCATATTTTGACAGTACAGTGGGTTGCCAAGTTATTAGGGCCAATGTTATGGACAATTAGGGACTTTTAATTAGGGAAAACAGCAATGTGAAAATTTTTTTGCAGTATGAATGGATTAAACCCATATTTTTAATCGAATAGCGTTTTTATCATATAAAGTAATATGTTGAGAAGTCATATTAATAAAAAAGCAATATGAAGTACACAATTAAATTTAAAAATAGTTTATAGAAAGATATAAGACATTTTCAGTATTTTGTAACATTCCCTTTCGCCTTACTTTAAGCTTCAATGCGCTTAAGCATGCTTTCTAAGCAAGTTTGGCACTTTCTTTTATTTTTGGATTGTGATTCCACACTTCAATAAGTTTTCCTATCAGTTATATTGGTGGTTATTATTTCTTTGGTCATTTCCGCCTTCGTTGTATCCCATGGGTATTCCATTGGGTTGATATCCGGACAATTACCAGGCAAGGTAAAACTGGGATGTAGATGAGATGTTAGAAGGCAATAGTCTTCTAAATACTTAGTAACACTCCTAGTTTTATGACATGGTGCCGAATCGTGCATAAACATGAATTCCTGATTATCTGGGGACCATTTCCTAAGTTTTGATAACAGTTTCTAAAACCGGTCTGTATAGGTTTTGTTTCATATTTCCCTGAATAATGTAGAGGCGCGCAACATCCTTTGCGCTTAAATTCAAATTCAATTCAAGTCGTCATTTGCTGATGTGGACGAGTCTTTTTTTTTCATAACGTCTGTTAACCGAGGTTTTTTTACAGGACGATGACCCATTAGGTCTTCCTCTGCCAATCTTCCCTGCACTGTCCTCTTCGAAACCAATATATCTGATTGTTGAACCATCTGAGATGACAGTAAAACACTTTTTTTCGATTTTAAAGGCATGCAGGCAAGCCCGAAGTTTCCTGTCTGTACATGGTGTTATTATGCTTTTTCTTTCGCTATTTCCTTTTCTCTTAGGTGAAATGGGCCGACTTTTATTTGAATTTATGTTTATTCTATTAACTATCGACTTTAAAATTTCAGCAACATTTTGCTATTTCCCTTTGTAAATGGCTTGTTTGCTGGTTTTTATTTCTGTTTCTATTTTTTTCTAGGAGACAAATCGTACTCTTTACCCATATTTAAATAGAAATAATAGAAAAATAAAATAATTTTTAACAAAGTTACTTGTTTCACAAACACAAAACTTTATTCTTCAATCCTCCACTTGCACTGTAAGTTAATAACTTTCTTACTATTGTATAAACTCTTCACTGACAAACCTAGTGTAATATGCTTAGATGTTTTAATTTTGTGGCCAGAAGCTGCGTAAATCAGATCTTATCCAATAGAAAAAATTAAATGTTCTTCCTTATTTTGACATGTTTTTTTTGATACGAAATGAATAATTCCAAAAAGCAATCTCTCATCATCAAATCTTCAGTCTTACAATTTTCAGGCAACTCTTTTGGATGTCAAATAATTTCTGCTCCACAACTTGTGTTGCAACTGAACGATTTGATATTTTTACTGCCATCGTTTTAAATGAATCCTTGTAGGTAAAAAGAGTGGCGAAAATTAGAGCAAGAAACTTTTATCTCAGCGTTAATAATTTCAATTTTTATGTTTATAAGTTTCCAAAAGTGACGGTCTGAAAACGAAGAAACAGTAATCGAAGTAGACAATAAGTATTGCTGCTCTAACAATTTTTTCTTTTCTTTTTTAATGTAGTCAAAAAGAAGCATTCATTATTCTTGACCACAGTTTCTTCTAGAAAGTCACAAAGAATAATACACGCAGTACTGTAGACCTTTTTTTTTCCTTAAAAAATTACTTTTCTATTGTCATCCTTACAAATTTCTCGTAAGTATACATATTTGCAACATTTGTGGTAAGAAATTTTGTAAAGATCATCAGAGAAAGAACTAAGCTTTTCCAACATCGATATGTCATTTTGTTCTGTGACCGCGTTTTTTAAATTCTCTATGGTTTTTAATCTATTGCTGAATCGTTATGAGCGACAGGCTCATTTGTGTTGAATGAATCAATGAAATCCCCACAATTTTCTTGCATATATTTTCCTACGATGCAGTTTTTTTATCAATAATATTGTATAAGCTCTTCACTGAAGTTGTCAGTATACAGTAATTTTAAGCTTTTAAGGGTTTTTAGCTTTTAAGGTTTTTTTTGCAAAATCTGATTGTTTATTGTAAAAAAATGGTTACATATTTAATTTTTAAAGAACAGCCTATCTCTAGCCACAACTTTTTCCCATCTTTGTGGCAATTATATATCTCAGCTGTTATATTTTTCAAATATAATTATAAACTAAATTTTAGAATTCCAGCTGAGAAAACACGGAATGAAACTTCAAATGATACAATGTATGAATAAACGAGACAACAAAACAATAATACTTTTTGTTCAGAGTGAAAATCAACAGTAAATCACACAATCATCAAAAAAAATTCTTAATGGATACGAGATCATTCGGATTCACAATTATTATTACAATTACAATCAAACATAATTAAAACACATTTTTTGTGCACTCTTCTTGCGCCCACATTGTACAGTCTGTACATTGTATCCACTTTTCCCTCGGCCTGCTTTTTGAATATGCTGACATACAAACAAGGCAGTATCACTCTTCTTCTGATGATGATGATTCATGTTGCGTGTTGGTTTTTTTTTCTGTTTGCAATGTTTATTTTAGTCTTTCCTCCATCTAGTCTTTTAGTAACTTGTTTAGCTTTGGTTCCTTTCAATCTGTTTTCATGTTCTCTTCTTATCTCTTCTTTCTCCGGTGTATCGGTGTATATTGCTGATTTTCGGGTATTTCGTCCCCTGTTTGTTGATTTCCTAGAAGGAGCTTTGGGCAGTGGTCGTACTGCTTCCGGTGAAAACAAAAGTGGTGTACTTGAAGTCGCGATATTTTCTATTTGATTCATCAACACAGGAATAGATAGAAAACTTGTAGAGGGTTTGGGTGAAATTTGCTGAACACAACTACTAGTTTGATGTCCAGGTGGTGTAAGGTGTCCAGGTGTGGGTTCTGGACCCGCTAATTTTTTTTTCTTTTCTATGTCTGGGACTTGTGAACACTGTGACATATTTACAGTCGATTGTTGTACAAAAAGAGCTGGAATAAAAAGCTCCTCCGCCCCTTCTGGCGAATCGAGAGTTAAAATAGAAGGTGATAATGGTGGCGTTATATCATTCAGGTGTACTAGTATTCTGAATAGGGCCATCAGCTGGTTCAATTGGATTTGGTTTGTCTGTCAATTGATGAACGTTGTTTCGGCTAGTGGAAATTGTCAGATTATATATTATTCGAATTCCCTTCAAAATGAAAGGCCAGCCTTCCACGCTCTTTGCCAGTCTTCCAAAAAGATGGAGGAATTACATTTTCCTACACCTGCTGTATTCGATGTTGTTGTAGTAGCTGTCATAGTACTCATATCTACAGTTGTTGATGTTGTTAAATGCGTAGTGCGTGCTAAAGAAGGTCGTAATAAAGCAACAAAATCCCTCTCTAAAACACTAATAGTGGCAGAATGTAGCACAACAACAACCATCGCTAAATTGGTAGGAAACCATGTTGATGCAATTTGGTCGTAGAAGATATTCAATGGTCTCATCAATACTATAAGGTGTCCCAATAAGAACGAAAAATTTAAATTTTAAATAAAAACAGATAGTTTATCTGTTGTTGCTGTGAAATTGTGAAACTTTATTATATCGAAAAGATTACAGGCCGCTGCGGCTTTGCTGGCACACACGCGATCTTTTAAACAAAACAAAGTTGGTACAAATAGGAAAATAAAACTTATATAAATAAATAAGGTAAATGAATTTTTCATTCCTTATTTAAACTAGTTGGTACAAATAGGAAAAGAAAACTTTAAAATTACCATTAATATTGCTTGATTATGCAAAATCAAAATTTATTAATAATTATGTAAAATTTGAAAAAAAAGTAACAATGACTGGTTTATCAGTTGAGTTGAGCTCCACCACTCAACACCTGCCTACCCTGCCATGTGTGGGATATAGCGTAAAACTGAGTATTTTTTTATTATTTATTATTATTTACTAATTTTTCTAAGACATTCAAAATTTTTTCGTCCATTTGCATTCTTTCCCTATGCCTTTTATTTTTTTGTATTTCGTGTTCTTCTTTTTGTTTAAGCCTTTTAACTAATAAAATAGCTATTTGTGTTTTCTTTTTATTCTGAAATGAAATACTATTTTTTTACAATATTTTAGTGTAACAAAGCTTTCAGGCGGTATTAACTTACTTTTTGAAGATCCACTATCCGATCCTCCCATACTATCATTATTCTCTTGTGTTCTTAATAGGCCTGTGGAGGATAACTAATAACAATTTATGATAAATTATGATAATTTTAAAGAAATATTGTGAGTATTAATATAAAAATAATTTGTTACATGTGAAAGTTAAGAAAACTATTAAAGAATATACCTATACAAATATCAAAAAACTGCCAAGTCCTTCTGTCATTTCCCGATTTTCCATTGTGGTCTTTTATTGACTTGTAAGTTTTTTTCAAGCTTCGAAGCTTTGAAGAACATTGTGGTCCGGTTACCTCATGTCCTTTTGTCTTTAGTTCTTTGGCAACATTCTCCCAAAATTTCTTTTTGGATACCTAGCCGCTATTAATATCTCTTTCTATTGAACGGTAAATTTCTATTAATAGCAAGACACAAGTTGTAGTCCACCTGTATAAAGAAGCTGATAATTATACAATTGATCATTGTTTATAAATATCTTCCCTTTGTTGAGTGTCAGAGCTGGAATAAGCAGTATACACTGTAGTATTAAGGAATTCTTTATCGACAAAGTCATCATCATAATGTATATTTCCATCAGAAACATCAGCGGACGATAATGGTTGCGGTTGTTTATTTAGGGCCATGTTTAAAAGTTGTGTCGCAAATACTGTATCTATAATAAAATTAAATTATCATATGCAAAGTTTAAAATATTTTTCATAATTTGTTTAATAAAAATAAAATCACAAGTAATTAAAAATCAGCTAACTTAGTTTTCATTCATAAAGTGAGGTTATGTTGAGCAATCAAGCAAAAATGTATATATTTGTATAAATTATAAGCTGTAATTATTTTTCTTAAGCTTGTTTTATATAATTATATTTACCTGTGGAGGCACGTTCAGCATCCGCAGCAGAAAACAATCACATCTACTAAAATATGTCTTTCAGCATTAAATAAAGGTTTGTAGTCTGGCAACGTAATTCTTCAGGGGTCCACAAACTCCAACATCTAATGGTTGCAGCTTCTGCGAACAGTGTGGAGGAAATGAGAGTAGCATCACATAATTTTCCTTCGCTTTATTTATCACCGCCACATTTACATGCGAGTTATGGTTGTCCAATAAAGCAGTACCGGATTATCTTTAGTGGGTTTCACGTGTTTTATGATCCAAAAATGATCCAAAAATATCAAAAATTCTCTCTCAGACCTCCAGCCTGAACTGTTACCGGCTCTGATAGCTTCAGGCGGGCTATTTTTAATGAAAATGTCATTATATTGGATTCGTGGAAACACATACATGCAAGGAATGTGGTTACCTAATGCATTTGCCGCTGCTGCCACAGTTACCAAGACGCCCCTTTCGGCAGATGTGACTTATCCAACTAGTTTTAAACCGCGCTGTGCGACGATCTTCTTTGGTTTATGTACTGTTGTGACTCCCGTTTTGTCAACGTTCCAAATCCTACTTGCAATTAGATTGTACCTCTGAAGAATTTCCTTGTATTTTGTGAAAAACTCTTCCACATTTGTTCGGTTAAACGATGTAACTCGACTTAAACTGGTTGCTTCCGGGCTTCGTAGTGCCAAATTTAGGTTCCTCTTCAAAAATACTGTAATCCAGTCATTATCAGCGGCCTTATTTCTTGTACAAATTTTAGGAATGTTGAAAATCTTGTGATAAACGGCAATTTCATACGCCAGTTTTTTGACTTCACTGTCTTGTGATAAACGGCAATTTCATACGCCAGTTTTTTGACTTCGCAAGCCAAAATATATTACAGCACATTGTAGAAGATATTCTGCTAACTTAATTTCTTGTTAATAAATTTAATGTTTTTTTTTTAAATCCATAGTCACTATTGTTCACAGTTATATAAAACTGATACATTGTTATACAAAGCTAAAAAAATATAACGTGTGGCACTCGGGGACTGCCGCGGTAAAGCTATTGCATAGCATTTTGTATCAACTTATGCAATTATAATTATTTATTTATTTTATTTATGCAGTATTTCTTTTTCTTTGATATTATATTCAAGTTACACTTTTTGAGCGTCTTTTTGAGCGTGGTGACCGATAAGAAAACATTTTTTTTTCTTTTATTAAATAAATAAAAAGTTAATATTGTTTGAAATATTTTTATTATTTTGTAATACATGTGGGTATTATTATCTTAGTAGCCGTTGGTTATTCAGGAATATTGATCATTACAACTATAGGTTTGTGATAACTGAAATAAGAAACATAAGTTTGCGACTTAATATCCTCTAATTACCTAGAAAATACCGCGTCAATGGTGGTCCCATATTTTGTTGTAGACTCTCTTGTGGATCATTCATTTTCAAATTTAATTTAATCTTTATAGCAGTATTATATTTTCAATTCAAAATTAATACTGCATTTGTGATAATAATAAAATGTATGTATATAAAGTACTCACTCATTTTCTTTCACTATTTTTTCGTGACTTTCTTCATTAATTATAAATGCACTTTGTTCATTCATATTCAAAACACTTTATACACAAATTTTACAAGTACAGCTATTCACTGTTGTACATAAATACCTATACCTATATACTTTCTCATAAACAGTTGCTTATGTATTCGTCCGATTTCGGAGCAGCTCGTCTCGATTCGTGCGAGCTTCATAAAGTCGTACAATACATCTAGTTGCACGCACACAAACACAGTGTCGAAGACTGCCAAAAGAAACGACGTTAGACAATGTACGGCCTTCAAGCCACATCTCCTCGCCCGTCGGAGTGGGGAGCGTCAGGTTTTTTTCGTTACGGAATTTCTGGATTCGGTCCCCGCACTCAAGGACCGCGATAGAAGCTATGCAATAGCTTAAAAATTCGTCATCTGAAGTGGCGCAGGGATACCATCGTGTGACTAAACAACAGTTCGTGGGTTCGATCCTCACTTGAAAAGAATTTTCAATTGAAATATTTTCATTTTTTCGAAGGTAACAACGCAATGCGCGGCGTTGATTTTAAAAAAGGAGAGTTGAAGGGAGGCCTTTCCCTATAAAACAAGGAGTTATTTCTTTCTTGTTTTTACTTGGCCAAGTCAATGGCACACTATTATAACGATTATCGATTGTATGATTTCTTCCAGTGCCAGAAATTGGTGTAATTTGCCCCTTCACGATGTCTGTCACAGCATTAGTCTAACTGGTAAGGCCCTTTAGGGTGCTTGCCAGCTAAATTTCAATATTGAGGATGTGAAACGTTGACGCATCTATTAATGGATAATTTGATCCTGTATTTGTCGGGCCTTGATTTCATTTAGTGTTCAAAAAGACATTTTCCTTAAAAATTTACCATTATCTCATCGATTACAACGTTGTCTCTCAGTTTTGTGTAAATATATCTAAAAATCCTCTTATTTG
>JAYDZJ010050112.1:0-15878 GCA_034509065.1 Eueides lybia
TTCACTATATTGATAATATTTCGAAAATATCGCAAATATTGTTCTTAAACTGTCCATAATTGGGGTGTTTACCTTACTTGGGTATTAAACGGTTTTAGATTTGGATTAGAATTTCACTATAATACATAGTCTTTGGCTAGGCCAAGTGAACTTTAAGTTAGACGTTGAATAATTTAAATATAAATATTTTGTTTAGTTTTAAAAATATTGTAGTAATATAATGTATATAAAGTAAATTATGTATATGAGAGCAACGAACACTATGTCAAATTGGGCGAATAGAATACTAAATTTATGATAAAACTTTATATATATACAATTACACAAATATGTAAATATATATTTTTTTTCATGAAGACATTCCGCATATGAATCAATCTGCAATAAAATTTGTTTTGTTTAATTTATTGCCTCTTATCGATAATATCATGTATTTAGTTAAAAAACATTAAACTGTTATTTATGTAACAATTTAAATTTCATGTTTTTCTTTGGGCCTCCTACAACAGTAAGAGGAATCTTGAAAAGGGTGCGTAGATAGCGCATGAGTTGCGCCATGTCAGGTTGGTTGTTTAATTTGTATTTAGATAGCTGTTTACACGAAGTGAAACAAAGTGACAGGATAGTGCATGCAAGTAACTTGAATATTAATTACCTTCTGTACGAAGCTGATGCAGAGCTCATTACATCATCAGAGAGCGAGTTACAGGCAGTGTTTACCACTCTAAAAGAAGTTTGGTCTAAAAATTAATTAATATTTTCATTACTTTCCTCTGGTAATAAGGCAAAGTGCGGCGTTGAGAGCCACCACTCAACATGCAATTTCTTCAATTTTTTTAGAAAAAGGGTAAGGGCACTAGTTTCTCCTGTCTTCCATAGTCAATGCGAGAAAAAGTATATAGGTAAGTATATCTACAAGAGATTAATGCTATTGTAATACATATTAAAACTTTTTTTCTTTTTATACATTTAAGCAAACATTACATGTGTTATTACGTAAACACAGTGAAGATCAAGGTGAAAATATAATGTAAAAGAAACAATGACGGACAGGGTAACAAAAACAAATATAATATTTTCATAACCTTGGACTAATAATAATAATTAAATTTAATAACATAACACAGTACATCAGAAACATAAATACAATCCTCACCTTATGGATTCGTAGCACTCCACTACTGTGCGGTTTCATAGGAGTTTCTTTCCACGCGCCACACATCAGTGGAACGGCCTACCCGCGGCAGCATTTTCAGGTCGATACCACATGGGTACCTTGTATCTACCACCACTTTAAAGACTGGCAACACACGGGTAGCTCCAGTGGTGTTACGTAGGGCTGTGGGCTGTGGTGATCAGTCACCACCAGTTGCTGTACCGCTACGCTGTAACCAGTACGCTCGTTTGCCTTGTCTTTTCCATAAAAATTAATAGGCAAACTCTTCAAATAACCGAATACCTTTATCGAAATATGAACAATGTAAAATTAATCTAGAAAGTTATTTACTGGGTTAATAACAAACGACTTATATATCATGAAGGACGTGCCGCACACGATTAATAATACATTTCCAGGCCAACAAATGTTTGTATTGAATGAGGACTCACCCTCTATCAGTTCTATATACTTCAATTTTCAATTTATCGG
This sequence comes from Eueides lybia, assembly GCA_034509065.1. Classification (NCBI taxonomy): domain Eukaryota; kingdom Metazoa; phylum Arthropoda; class Insecta; order Lepidoptera; family Nymphalidae; genus Eueides; species Eueides lybia. The sequence goes on from JAYDZJ010050112.1 coordinate 1,649, forward strand.
AGATGTATTTAGAAATGTTACCTAATTTGTAGCAAAAGTATCGTACTGTTTTCTGTTAATAATTAATATTAATTTTTCAATATCTTGAAACATAAGTCTACTATAACTGGTTAAAACAAGTTCACAAGATTTTACTCTTTGTCCTATGACTAAATATCTATATTGTTCGATATATTTTTCCGTCGACTTTTTCACTTGAGTGGCACATGTTCAACGTATTAGGTATTTTCCGTAGATATATAAAAGTTTTCCGTTGACTTGTACAAAGTGCGATGAAGAACTAAATTCTATTTATCTATCTATTCTAATTAAAATAATCGTTGTTGTAATAAAACAGCGTTAACTTTATGTCTTTCACGTACAGTACAGACACTACTGGTACTAGTACTATAATTCTTTCATCAGCTTGAAGTATATAATTCAATTTTTACTTTAATAAAAGGTTTACCATTCAATCTAATTATTCATATGATTTTAATTAAATCTACCCTAACTAAAGCTCATTCAAAATCCAATTTCCATCACAATAAGTAGGTGTACATATATCTAAAAACCTTTCTCGCAACAGAGCATTCGTGCATTCGCCTTAGTTATTGTTTGTGGGAAACGAGTCAATCTTTTTATAATTTTAAAAACGTTGGTTTGAGAATTTTTTAGAGGTTGTCCTTTCTATATTTTTTTGAGAAATAAAAACTTTCATAATTTAGTAACCCTTTACTAATTAATTAATCACGTGGAGCTTAAAATTTTAATCGAAATATATACTAAATCTTACTAATATTATAAATGCGAAAGTTTGGATGTATGTATGGATGTTTGTTACTCTTTCACGCAAATACTACTGAACCGATTACAATCAATTTGTATGTATGTAGTTGAAGACCCAGAATAACACATAGACTACTTTTTATCCCGGAGTTCCCGCAGGATTTCTTACGTTGATAATATTTCCTTTACCTTATGATAGGGTTTCCACGCGAACGACGTCGCGGGCGGCCTCTAGTATTCCATATACGAAAGCCAATTATGACATTTTGGACTGGACTATGGACTATATAGTCCATATTTCTCAATAATAAATCGCTCTACTTGTGACAATTCAATCGCTATTTGCCAATTCATAATATTTAGAGATTAGATTTTTATTAACTAATTGTTATTTTAAGACGTCGACTATCTTTTAATTAATTAGCAATAGACATTAGGTAGTAAATATTATTTATTTTACGTTTAAAGTTTTTTTTAATGTTTGGGCAGGTAAGTTAACGAACGCATTATATAATTTAGGTAATAACTGTTATTACGAATCGTTATAACGCTACAATTGACGAATGACAAAAACCTATGAAAATCGGAATTAGAAATTCCGATTTTCATAGGTTTTTGTCATTCCAAGAAACAAAGATGCATACTGATTTTCTTTTTATTTTGATTCATAGAATAATAAGTGCTTATTTCGAAATAGATATACAATACTTTTATTCCTCTATCTTCACTTAGATATTGCACAGTGAGACAGTAAAATGGCGCCCACTTGCCACGAACAACTTACGTTTCAACACAACAACACTCATCATATAATTCAATAAAAAATGTTTTATTGAGTTATATGATGAGTGTCTTGTATTTCTGTCGCGCAAAAAAGGTCCTTCTTAGATATACTAATATTTACAAAAGTTATTTCCAAAGTCCGTCCCTTTTATATTAATATTTTTTTAACTCATTTCCTTTTTGCATGGTAGAGACTTTTTCTCTATATTTTTCTCTTTAATATTAAAAATGCAAAGTACAGCATGAAAATTTAGGTAAGGTATAGATGTATGCTGAATGATGAAAATTAATACAACACTTTCTGTACCCGAAAAGAATCTGTTATGTAATTATTTCAATTTAGATACTTAATACTTAACCAAGTTTATTAGTTACATAAGCAAATAAGTAGCAAACTTAAAATATCTTATAAATATATTTATAAATACAATATTATATTTCATGCTCTGAGTGTAAATGTTTTCAGTCCTCAAGAACCCGTAGACTTAATACCGTAGCGAAAGCTTCAATTTTACTTCTCAATGATTTAGTTTGCGAACAACACAACTTTCGTAGCAGTAACAAGTTAATTAACATCGCCGCATAAAAGGTCTTAGATAAGTTAACTGTAGAAATAAACAGTCATTTAAAAGCAACGCAGCGGTATGTTTTGAACACACGCGTACATGTTTTGAAAACATACCGAGAACCGACCACAACCACTAGGTATATTTAATTAATAGAAAAGGTTAATTAATAATATTTACTTACTCACTCACTTAGCTTTACGCTGTATCCCGCACATGGCAGGGTAGGCAGAGGGAACATGGAAATCTATAATAAGGCACTCCGTTCCGTTAAAAGTGGGTACTTTCCTCTGAATTTAAGGCATTGCGTGTAGAGTGGCGGGATTCACCGTCGCGCTTTCCGTTCTTACCAGAGCGAAAAAAATTGTATATTAAATATTTAAATTGAATTATTATTATATGAAATATTTCATTTCCTAGAGTGAGGATCGAACCCACGAGTTTTCGTATTTATATTCATATGCTTGTGCCGCTACGCCACCAAAGACCTTAAAATATTTTAATTCTATTTAAGGTAACTTTTTCCGATGCTTAAGTTTAATTTAAAATATGCTCGTTAAGGAAGACAAAAGAAAAATGTTATTTGTTAGATTGTTCTTTTTCATTATTAAGTTCATATTTAAATTCGCTAAATATTTTTTGTTCGGATTTCTTTTCTTTCTAGAACTTTGTAAAATTAATTTAGATAATTTATAACTACAAATTTTCACGTCGTGAAATGTTGTGTGTTTTTGGGTAATACAATGGTATTCAATAGTCAGCACCACTGAACAGATTAGTGAACTGATATCTCAGCTAAGTTAAGTGGACTTATTACATTTATGAATAAACTAATATTTAATATTTTTAAGCCTAGATCTTCTCGTATGTATGTGGTTCACAGACAGATAGAAGCCTGTCGTGGCACAGTGGCATACCGTGTGAGTGTTAATGCGTCAAGTTGTAGGTCCCCAGGCAGTGAAATAGAAGGACGCGGAAATGAAATATTAAAGATTTTCAGTTTAAATATTTAATATTTTAATTTTTTCGCTCTGGTAACAAGGCACACGTGGCCTTAAGTTCCGCCAATCAACACGCAATGCCTCCAATTTGGCGGAAAGTAGGAAGCGGAACGGACTTAGAACTACGTTCTCATGTTCCTACTTGCCTTCTCTTGCATGTGCAGGTTACACTGTGGTGCTGAGTGAGTGAGAGTGGTTTTTATTTACATTTAGTAGTTAGCAATCATTTCAATATTTAATTTTAATATTTTTAATGGGTTTATACTTAAATTTACTACCCATTCGATGTTAAGAAATGTAATATATTAAAATATTAGGTACATCTCTCAAAAACATACATTATTTTGACGAGAAAAATTAAAGTAACACAAAAAGATGGGTGGTCTTAGTTAGTTTTTAGTTGCTACATCAATCTTCTTTATGCCAAAGTAATTAATAATTATTTCTATTTAAATAACAGTAGGAACTTATGACAAAGATATCAAAGTCACAAGCCACTGGTTTGGAATGTCAAAAATGTTTGTGTTAAATAGACTATTCATCGATTAGATCGTGCTTGCGGTGCATCTTTTATGATAATATTTTAGTATGTTCTTACAAAACTACATATTTTTGTATGTATGAGAACAAAAAAGTAATGAACACTTCGTAAGTAAACGCACAGTACAGTTTATATTTAAACTTTGCATTAATATGAAATAGCTCATCACATATATATGCAATACAGATCATTGAAATAAGCAAATAATCTAAGGTAATGTCTGCATTCCTAAACAACTTGTTGTCTGGACAACATTATCTCTGTCTCCGCAAACTAAAGACGTATTTTGTACTCCTACGTATTTATAAAGCTGTAATAAGAATCAATATTTATGTAATATTCAAAATATTTTAGACGAAATAAACATTTCTGAGAACGGTCTATCGTAAGACTAATTCTATTTTGTAGAGAAGGTAAATTCCGCTTCCTTTTTTACCGAAGAATATTTTATGCACGCCTCATAACGATAAAATTATACGGTGGCCTAGATTCGACACTTTTATAAGGTTTATAAAGGGGAATATGAAAACTAGTTTTTTGCCAATAAAATATCAATGTAATACATTTCTAAGGCAATTTCTTACTCAGGTCCTTAAAATCATCATCTATCTAAAACTTATAAACTTATCTGAAAGTGAATTTTTATAAAAAAAAATCTACTATAATATTTTTTCCATTACAGGAGATGTATCTCACTAAAAACTCTATCAGTTTTTAGAACTGCCCAAGCCCATTTAATTTTATCGCTACCCTGCGATTTTCACGCAACCGTATTGCCCGTAGCACTCATCAATACATATTAGTTTCAAAGTCTGGTAATGCTTAGTTGTTCAAGTATATAAACAAAAGATTATGTCTATGTTGGTTTCCATATAGCGTTGTACGATGTAGTGATGATGAATAAAAATTAAAAAACGTAGTTAACTTTATCCGTTTTTAATAGTAACAGTTAAGGATATATAACATATAATATAAGGTTTAGTAGGAATTTATTAGCAAAAGCAAAGCAAGTAGGCACTGTCAAACAGAGATAGAGAGTTTAAGTATTTACGATATTAGTGACTCGTACTCATTAGCGTTGACTTCCTCATTGAAATAATACTCAGCTTCACGCTGTATCCCGCACATGGCAGGGTAGGCAAAGGGAACTTGGGAACCTAGCGTTCCACTCCGTTCCACTTCCGTTCCCCACTTTCCGCCAAATTTGAGGCATTCCGAGTTGAGAGGCCGAACTCAACGTCGCGCTTTTGCCATATTACCAGAGTGAAGAAATGAAACATTAAATATTTAAATTGAAAATATTAAATAGTTCATTTTCTCTAGTGGGGATCGAACCCACAACCTGTCGGTTACAGTCACAATTGCGTCGCTGCGTCACGACAGGCCTCAGATGAAATAATAATTTTACAAAATTTTTATTAATGATAAAAAAGATTCTTATATTGCGAAACAATCTTAGTTAAAAATTTTATAAAAATATAAAATAAGCACAATAAATCAAGAACAGTATAAAAAGTATCCATCTGACGAGTATAAAAGTATATTCAATAGTATAAGTTTTCAGTATTACTATTGATCAAGTTTTACACTTGACTTGCTTCGGCTTGTTTTTCTTGGTTTGCGTGTCTCAAATAAAAAAACGGAACCGTTATTTGAACACTTGGTTGTCCTTCCGATTTTATCAAGCTGAAATAAATATTAGATGTCTACAATCCCTTAGAGCACAGAAAAAAACAAGCTTCTAATAAACATAAATAAAATAGTCAGCGTAATAAAGATTTCATCAGCCAGTCATGAAATTTGGCACGAAGACGAATTAACAATATAAGTAAAGTAACAAATATTGAAGTTATTTCGTTTTTTTTATTTAAAAAGTAACAAGACATAAGAAAGATTTATAATGTTGATGTAAAAACTTTTTATCGTGTTTTCCTTACTTACTAAAACTTATTTACTACATTTACCCTAATATCATGGACATATAAAATTTAATAACTTGTCACAGCTACAATGATGCGTCACTTATTGATTTTTATTCTGAAGATTGAGTCAACACATTTTAACAAAAAGAGTAATCTTTCTATAAATATTATAGACATTCTATGATAATAGGAAATTAATTTTTAAAGTTGAAGCGTTTTCATAGGTATCCAAAGTATTTAAAATAATACAAAACATCATAATTTTGCAAAACGACCACATACATAGGTATATATATTAATATATTTATTTATATATAAAAACAAAAAGCCACATTACTTTCACGATCCTTATCAAAGTTTTTGCCATTTTACTTAATGGATAAGTCCCGGAAAGCTTAAAAGTTTTACAGTCTACAAGCCTGTTTTATCCCTAAGGATTTAATTTTACATAAAAGATTTCTGAAGCTGGACTTGATATTTACCTTTTATTTTAAGAACGTTGAACTAATATCTAAATATTTTTAAAGTAGTTGAAGGTTTTTTATTATTATTTAAAATGTCAGAGCTCATAAATAGTCGTCTAATTTTATCACATTTAGATAAATAACAAATTCTAATTGTATGTCTCAGTTTTATATTGTTTTTACCCTTGTGTTTGAAGCATTCCAATATTTTAAAATAGTCATACTTTCTTTAGACTAAGAAGAAAAACAGTTACCACAATAAGTTTTAATATCACTTTTCTTTATATCTATATATTTTTACTGTATATACCTACCACCCGTATGGCGTAAAGATTTATGCTTAATGCGTTATGACTTTATAATAGTTAGTTATAAGTTAATTTAAAATTCTTTTAAATTAAATTCAAACTCACTTTTTTAATTTAAATAGAAAGAAAATAATATTTTTTATAAATATTTTCTTCTAAATTATATCAAAAGCCATGCAAAAGTAATGATTAAAATTATTATCATCAGAAGGAAATCTGTCGAAAGTCGGAAAAATGAAACGGATAAAATTTTAATGATAGCTTCATTAAAATTTTATCTGTTTCATAGTTTTAGAGTTTTATAAATTTAAGGTTACATATACATTTTATGGATTGCCATGTATAAAAAAGTTGTGTTTATGATGAAAATGCGATTAAGAGATTTAAATAGAGGCTGAGAGATTTTTGTAGAAGTGAAAAGACGGATGAATCTTTACTAAGAAATCCTGGCTGACATTTGTAAAAGGATGTCGATTCTATTGAGTACTCGAATGGAGGATCTAATAGGACAGGGTCAGCTCAAGAAAATACTAAGGATAGGAGCAAATAAAATAGCGAAAGTTGCTAAAGTCTATGTTTGAAGTATTGAAAATTGTAGAAATTCATTTGGAAAGTATTTTATTTTATTTCTCATATGATTACAAAGTAAATTCGGATTAACGTTTAAGGTATTATGTCGATGTTTTCACGTCGTCTAAAAAATAATATTGTTATTAATAATTTATTTATTTCCTATATCAAAATAAGTTTCTCTTGAAAATTTCAATCATACTTCACGTTGCATTCCTAATGTCACTGTTACCCATCCCATTGTCATCAACCTACGTACCCATCATAACGTATATACCTTTTTCATACATATGCATGAAGAGGTTGGTGACAGCGGATGTGGCTAAAAAGGTATGCCGAGACCGTAGTGTTTAACATTTCAAATACTCTGCGGGGATCCTCATACTTTTTACGTAACCTTCCAGTATCGTAGATACTGTAAAAAGTCTAAGGTCAACAGAAATCTCCCCCTATCTTTCTTACTACTCACTTTTTTTTTCATAAATCTTTTTTGCCATTCTTTCAACATTCATTATCTGAACTTGCCCAAACCACCTATGTACGTTTTTCTTTATTCTCACCATGACATTCACACTAGTATGTACCATGCTCTATATCTCTATGATTCTACATTTCCTACGATGAGATCTCATATCAGCAATATTAATTTTTTTTTCATTCTTCTTCTGTAATACTCACGCTTCACTGTCGTTAAAACAGCGTCGGTATCAATAATGCATTGTGTACTTCCGAACGTGCAGCTGTGTTGATGTTTCGCCGTCTCATCAATAAGTAATAAGACACCGTTAACTTTGTTACCGGCAGTAATGCCCCTTTCACCATTCGTTTCGTATCTTCCGTCTCTACATACTTCTCAGATATACGAACTGATTCCATCATTATTATGATAAAATTATACATGACACATCGAACATAACATTTTTCTTAGCATTGATGAGAAAAACTCAATACGTTTATATTTTATAAAAAATTGTGCTATCATTCAAGTAGCGTTGGTGAGCAAAACAAACAAACAAAACTGAGTAAGATTTCTCTAAATATTTATAAGTAAGAGTGAGTAGATACTTAGATATAAAAATATATTTTCTGTAACTTGTCGCGTGTAGCGCTATTATTCCTTTCTTCGATATGCGATTGACAGTTGCTTTTGTGTTACATATTTATTTATTTTTTGACATTTTTTTCAGTTTCACGTTGTATCCCGCCCACGCCAGGATAGGCAGAATGAATTTGGAAACCTAGTGTTAATACACTCCGTTCCGTTCCTTGCGTATTAAGTGACGGAATTCAACGCCGCGCTTGCCTTGTTACCAAAGCGAAGAAATGAAAACGTTAATGTTTAATTTAAAAATATCAAATATTTCATTTCATTAGTGGGTACAGAATACAGCGTTTTCAGTCACACGCGTGTGCCTTTGCGCCACGACAGGTCTTTGTTTTTTTATATATATTTTTTTATTTATATAACTAGTTGTATCAAAAACAGTAAGTGGGATGAAGTTGTAAATTATAAAATTGTCTACAGAAATTATGTATGTATTTTTACTAATAATATTAAATATTTGATATTTTTAAATTAAACATTAAACATTAGAATATAAAAATGATTGACCATCGAAAGCCAACCAAGCCGTTCTTTATTCATCATATCCAAACATCACGTCATCATCGTAGTCAATAATAAGAAGGAGCAAGGTTCTAATTAGAGATGATAAACTCATCTTTTTTGGTAAGCAGATATCGACGTTGATCATAAAATCGGTTATTTCGTTTTTAATTTATATTACAAGACAACTAATGGAATTATGTAAATTGTTTTTTTTTGAACGGAATGTCATTTTAATTTCGTCTAAGGACTTCCTCGTAATACAAAGCTTGGAAATCCTTTAAAAACATTTTGCTAGATTTAGAGTAGTTTGGGTTGCCAAATCTAAATTATTCCTTTAAATAACTTTTTAAATTTAACTTATTGTTTTTATTGACGAATGCTATATGACTCTTTATATATTTATAAATTCGATAAATTAGGCAGTAAATCAAAATTTTTACTTTCATTTAATTAATATTTTATTTGTGTTAAAAATAAATAATAACATTTAGTTAACTGTTCGAGCCCTACTCTTGGTAAAAGATGTCTTTTGAATAAATATGCATTTAGAAAATATTTTTTTCTAAATGCGGATATATTTCTTTTACGTGGTAATAATATTAAAGTTAAAGTGAATTATTAGTAATATAGTAGATACATTTGGAATATTAACAATTTTATACGTAAAAAGCCTCGTAAAAATATTACGCGTAACAAAATTGCCGTAGCCTTGGTAAAGCCGTAACGTAAGACGTTAATAGTTTATAGTCTACGATAATTTTCTTTTTATTAGGGAAATATTGTAGTGTTTATTCACGAACGAGTAATTTCTTAATAAAGTCACAAAAACATTAGAATTTGAAGGATCATTATTGTGCATTTGTTATTCTTCTTAGGTACACACTACTTAAGTACATAAGTAGCTTTGAACAATTGAGTTAAATTACCGACAAATGCCAACATTGCCTAGTAAACTACTATTGACTGTATAATAAGAAAAGTGACTATGAACAGAAATAATTTCATTGACAAAATGCTCTCATAAAAAGTCTTTGTAGACCAAAAATTGTTTATACTGTATAATAAAACGACAGTGTTATAGCAGACTGTGAATATAATTTTAAAAACATTAACTAAATAACCATTTCAGTAATAAAACTTCTTATTTTTAAGTATCAAAAAATGTCATCATATTAATGGTAGACAAGTACACGAGTTCTCCTTTGTAAATATATATTGTATGATAGAGCCAATGAAACTGTCTCGCTATGAAGTTGTTACGTACACTATTGATCTTTCATCGTACGATTGAAGCGCATTCAGTATTGAGTACCTATACTTATTTATGTGTTTTTCAATGGACACTCAAGATTTTTACTTTTTTTACACTTATAATATTTTTTCCACATATTTATATAGAAGTTTCTTACATATTTATACAATGAATTGAAAAATTAAATTTTCATGTCAGCACCGAACCCTATTTATATATAAAATCTGAAAGCTTTTCCAATATCCATATTTATTATTAAAATATTCGAGCTACCCTGTTTCTTTCAAGCAAAATCAATCGCATTTTATTAGCATTTAATACATGTTTTATTCATGTACCCAAAGGTTGATGCTATACGCAAAACCAACATCGTTAGTAACTCGTCGATATCAAGTTGGCTTAAAGTATGTTTTTGAATAGTGAAAATATTGGTATTTCATTGAGAAAAGTACTTTCTAAGGTTCCGTATCTCAGAAAACATATGGAACATTTATAGCATGCCTTTCCGTCTGTTAATGCAGCTATTTTGTGATCGCGTGGTACCAAATTGACAGTCCGTTGCCAACGCAATCAAAATATACAAATAACACTTTGTATTAAGTTTCCACACAATCAAAATCTATAGAGATTTCATGGACTTATTATTATAGTTATGTTTGACATAAAATAAGAACTAATGTTACAAATAAGGGAATACAAACCGAAAATTTTAAAAGTTATAGGTTATTTATAAAAACAAATCACTATGAACTTATATTTGTAGTTTATTTTATACAAAATAAGCGAGGACACTTAATTTATTTAATTTATTCGCCTAGTAATCAAAACCTATGTAATATTTGTCATAGACTCATAGTGGTGAAAGTCGGCAAAAATTGAGAACTTGCAGTAGGTATAGAGAAAAGTCAAAAATATGACGACTAAGTTTTATGCTGTATCCCTCACATTCCATATCCCACACAAGACACTTCGTTCCACTTAAAGTTCCGTTCAAAGCTGCGCTTTTGCTTTATTACCAGAGCGAAAAAATGTAACATTAAATATTTAAATAATAAATATTAAATATGTAATTTCGTCGAGTGGGGATCGAACCCACAACCTGTCGGTTACAGTCACACGCTTGTGCCGCTGCGCTACGACAGGCCTCTAAAATATTAAATTTATACTTAAATCATAGTTATATATTTTTTTAATTGTACTTCATTTTTATACAAAATAAATGCATACGCCCGCAGACTAATTTATATTAATTGTACTTTTAGTTTATTTACAATCCTGAAATAGATACTTATTACTCTCGGTGGAGTTCAACATGCGCTTGAGCCGTTTTTATTATTTTTTAAATAAACTTAGCTGTATTTTTAGATAAATTATAAATTAAGATAAAAAAGGAAATGTTTTTTTTATTATTACGTGGATAATATATTTTCGTTAGTAAAAATAAAATACTTTCGGCAGGTAAAATTTAATATATTAACCATCGGAGCAAAATTTTGTAAATCCCTTTATAGCCGAAAATTGTGTTGAAATGAGTTTTCCAAGCTAATTCTCGTTAATCCTGCTCGATAACTAGGCGGGTTCCCAACTTGAATTTATAGGTTTTTTATATTTTTAGAATGTTTGTATGTAAATGGACACAATAAACACCAAAGTGAGAATGCAAAAATACTATACCATGTGTTCAATCTTTTAAACTTAATTGCTCAGTTACCCTCTCCTGCCTCTAAGTCCACCTGAGAGCGACTCTACAAAATATTGTAAGATTAAACTTAAATTGGCATCTTTAATGTATGTGATGTTTGACTTTAAAGACGCTAATTTTAACACCTAATAAATTGTCATTTTCTTTCCTGCATAATAAACAAGACAATGTTAAGATACTCTGTTTATTGATGTTTATTTTTAATTCTTTGTATATTAAATAGGTATTTTTTAGTAATAAAGTAACGAACGATTTTAAAGCCAATTTCTCTTGACAGCATGAAAATATTGAAACAATTTAAAATGTTGCAAATAGTGGAGGTTGAATTCACAATCACATTTACAGTCAGGCGTCCTTTTACTGGACCACGTTGGCCCTAACGGTATTTCTTTTTCCTATGCATCTTCCTGGGTTATTATTTAAGAAACTTTCGTCCTAACTTTGCCAGTCCCAAATCTCAATAAATTTAATTTCATCGTCATTCATCTATATTCATAAATGTGTTTATAAACGAAACATATTCAAGGCCCGAATATGGATTACTTTATAGACGGGATATATTTTTAGCTTGAGATTCCGACTTTTATTGGGTAAACAGAGTGAAGCGTTTGTACGTTTCACTCTAAGCATTTTTTATTGACTCAACCTACATAAACACATCATAAACTGTATGTTATTCATTATAAATAATGTTTGACATAGATTATATCTTAATGTTAAAAATCGATCTATTTTTTTAATATTCAGGAACTTCATCGATCCTCCGTGAACTTTTTAAAAAATATTGTGTCTTCGATCCTAATAGTCTAATGCATTCATGCCAAATGCCTTTGTTTGATTTAGACTATGTCCATGAATTTAGTACTGAAATCATAACTACAAAAAATGATCACATCAAAAACAATCACTGTTTGTCGTACAGATGGCATACATTTTGTATATGCAACAAATAGTAGGCATTCAGTTAAATTGAATGTCAATAGAAAACACTGAACGAAGTGTTTTAACACTAGGTGTAAACCACTCGCATTTTTTTCCATATTTCCATGAAAATATATACCCGAGGGCTGCCATTTTCTAGTGCTTAATATATATGTATACAAACAATTAAATTATAACTAATCACACGAAACTTATTTTGATTACTTAAACAATAATTTTAGTTCATTATTAAACTCATGAATATAAATAGACATAATACAAAACTTACGTAATCGATTTTCGTACAACTATTTATTGTTTATTTAACTCGCCCGGTAATTCAGTATTATATTTGCTACGAGTCTGTCTCTGACATTAGTCACCGCAAGTCATTTAACGTTCGTTTTGAACACAGTGGATCTTGCTATGATGTGTTTGTAATTCAATTATTACGTAACATTTACCTGTTTGAAGTTTTATTTACTTAATTCGTGATTCATCGAATTTAAAATAAAATATATTAATATTTGCTTAATGTTTACATGACATCAGAAATTTAAGATGAATACTTTAATATTGGAATTTACGATAAGACTAATGTATTTCAAGCTGATTGTTAAGTATATAATTAGCACACAGATACCACCATACAATGAACCATATATCTTCGTTTAATTTATGATACATACTCCCAACACGTATCTTTAATACTTAAGTAAATGAAAATGTAAGTCATTTTAGTAGAGCTTTTGGATTCAGTCACGCGTCAGTAATTTCTTAGAAGTTATCAGTCAAAGGGAACTTCCTTATAATGTATATTTCCTTATAATTTTCTATTTTCGCTATGATGACACGTTGAAAATATTTTTAATATTTTATAATATGCACCTACATAAATCAGTGAAAATTATATATTTTGTTGCACTTTGAGTAGTAAATTATGAAATGAAAACATAAGATTCCAACAGTTTATTACAAAACTTAAAAGTCTTTTGTAAAGTAATTATAATTGTGTAAAACTTTAAAGCTAAATTCTGAACTTATTAGAAACAGAAATGGGGATTTGATGAAATTATGCATATCACAGATAATTGTTACAGGATATGAGACCTTGATAATCGAATGGAGTCAATAAAGGTTTCGAATTTTGACTTGAGAGTTCAAAATAGTTAAAGCTCTGGCTTTCGTGTTTCAAAAATAGATCGAGTATAGAGAGAGGTAGACTGAATATTTAAAAAAGATTTTGATTGATATTAATATACAAATTCATTACAATATACCTCTAAAACACAACATATCCTACCAATATTATAAATGCGAAAGTTTGGATGTATGTATGGATATTTGTTATTCTACACTGATTACGATGAAATTTGGTATGTATGTAGCTGAAGACCTAGAATAACACATAGGCTACTTCTTTTTATCTCGGACTAAGTTGTTTTTTGTAGGATACTTATTTTTTTTTTATATTAATAGACTCACGGAAGCGTAGTTTTGTTTTCCAATTGGCTAATTAGTATTGTTTTTTGCCTATTATACCCAACAACTTGCCATTCATTCTTAAATGCTTGCAAATAAAAGTCGCATTTTCAATGACGATCAACAAATCGCAGGGTAAAACCCTGAAGGTAGCAGGACTACATTTGGGCACGCCATTTTTTTCTCATGGGCAGCTCGATGTACGAGGGGAGGTCCAAAAGTTCGCGGAATGAAAGGATTGTTAAATAAATATAACAATAAAAATATTTTTCCTTTTCAATATAATCATCCTTAAGACTAATACATTTATTCGATCTATGAATTAATTTTTTTAAACCATC
>JAYDZJ010054338.1:0-15736 GCA_034509065.1 Eueides lybia
ACTCCGTTCCACTTTTGTTCCCCACTTTCCGCCGAATTTGAGGCATTGCGTGTTGAGTGGCGGAACTCAACGCCGAACTTTGCCTTATTACCAGAGCGAAGAAATGAAAACATTACATATTTAAATTGAATATATTAAATATTTCATTTCCTCAACTGGGAATCGAACCCAGAACCTCTCGGATACAGGCAAAGCTTGTACCGCTGCGCTACGACAGGCCAATATATATATATTTTTTTATTTCCTCGCTCTGGTAACAGAGTGTCTCAATACTTAAATTACTTTTGCCTCATCTGCATTAATCATTTATCATTCAATTAACGAAAGAAACAGAAGAGTCTTAATGGAATTTAGTACTATGTTCCCAGGTTCCCTCTACTACTATGGGCAGGATAAAGCGTGATGCTAAAAAAATAACGTATTTTTCTTTTTAGAAAAATAATCAGTGCATCGTAAAGATAGTTTAATTACTAAAACATTCATACATAAACACCGTCATATGGAAGTTTGTCGAATATTAAGTACTTTAAGTTTATATAGGAATTCATAAAAAACATGCATAGTTATCATATGTTGCTGCCCGCGGCTTTGCCCGTTCTCTTATAAAACCACCTGAATATTAACATCTTCTGCCGAAGGTAGTTAAAACTCAGGAGAATTAATGTGCTCCTTTAGTCTCCTTCGCATAGTGATGATAAATACCGTATTTATTTAGATAGGAATTGCCTATAAAAATACCTTCGCAAAGAATGCTTCCTTGTAGAACAAATTTGGTAAGCATGAAAAGCTAACCTTAAAACATAGACATATGAACTTTTAAAGGAGAACAATTCTGTTGTACACGATTTTTGCGAAACTTTAACCGTTTACGCAACGCACGCAGTGGAAATTCTCCATTGGGAAAAAAAATCCTCTAATGTTGAAACAGGTTTAATTGGTGCTCCAGTCCTATTAGCGTGATGAGGTGTAGCCTATATCTTCCTCGATAAACGGGCTATCTAACACTGAAAGATTTTTTGAAATCGGACCAGCAGTTTCTGAGATTAGCGCGTTCAAGAGAACAAACAAACAAACAAACTTAGCTTTATAATATTAGTTTAGATTCCTACACAACGCTTAATCCCGCTTATATTAAGAGTAGGCCTTCTGCCTACTGTGTTAATTATTTCAATAATAATGATAAACTTGGTTTAGTTACAAAGAAAATGTATTTTCCAAGTAACATGCAATGGTATTTATATTTGTACAAAAATATATATTAATACTGATTTGATTTTTGATTTGGTTAATCTCTTTTCGAGACCATTAATAACATTGGAAAAATATGACGAAAAGAACATGAGTATTCTTTGACAACGTACGTATGAAGGTTAACGTGTGTATGGCCTACACTGTAGCTTTTAGCTGTCGTCTTGGCATATACGAAGCTTTATGCTAAAAACAAAGTAAGCAAAAAATTCTACTGTGGAGCATTGGAACAACGTTTTATTGGAAATTTTGGAACTGCTCGTACGCTTAATCCCCACTCAGAGGATTTTTTTTTTATATTTACGCTGTACCTGCATAAAGAATGTAAAGAAAACCTGCGTACTTAGCCTTAAGATATTCCATCTCATCCCGACTGTTGCCTGTTGGTATGTTTGAAATATTATGTGTTAAAGGCAGAACTCAACGTTGCGCCGTAAGAGGAAGAAAAAATATATTTAAATCATTTCTATATCTTCGCTCGGGAAGAAAAGATGCTGATTTATGCTACTCAATAAGCAAGTTAAGGTTGTACCTTTTTTACTCTCGATATTAGCTTGCTTGACGCTGTATCCCGCAGAAGTTAGAGTAGGCAGAGGGAACCCGGGAACCTAGTGTCAAGACACTTCCGTTCCCCACTTTCCGCCAAATGAATTCCTGTATTCAACACGCAATGCCCCGAGCATTGCGTGTTGAGTGGAGGAATTCAACGCCGCGCTTTGTCTTTTTACCAGAGCGAAGAAATGAATAAAAATGTTTAAATTGAAAATATTAAATATTTCATTTTCTTGATTGGGGATCGAATCCAGAACCTGTCGGTTACAGCCACACGCTTGTGCCGCTGCACCACCACAGGTCTCGATATTAGCTCGCGGCAATTAATAACCAAACACCAAAATATTTTTTATAAAATTAATCCAACATAAAAGATATGCGAAAGCCATGCCAATTACGTTTTCAAAGCTTCATACAAGGTTTTTTAAAAAAAGGAATAATTAAATAATTAAACAGTTAGGTATATTTTAAAATTAACATTTAGTCTCACTTAATAAGTGCAAACTATAATACATGTATCTATTACTGTACTTCGACAAAAATAAAACATAATTTACAAAACATTACATATTATGAAATATTAAATATTTAAATTGAAAACATTAAATATTTAATTTCCTTAAGTGTGGATCGAACCCACAACCTGTCGACGAGCCACGCCACGAGCTGAACTAAAGCTATGAAAGCTGACATTTTATTAACATTAACGAGACAACGTTCTCTCTAATAAATTACTGTCAATCTATCCATTCAGTATCCGCAGTTCCAAACTCTTAGAACTCAACAAATTGCATTAGTATTATTTTGAAACTAATCGTAGTTTTGCATTCCTATAGTACAAATACTAATAGGAATGGGGAAAATAAGAATAATATAATATTAAAATTAAAAAATATTTATCAGCTTTATTTTGTCCAGTATATAAATAATATTTTAAATATATTTACTATTTTTTTTCACCGATAATAAGGTAAGCTGGCCGTTTAGTTCCGAAATTCAACACACAATGACTCCAGAAATCGGTGGAAAATGAGTAATAGAAGTGTTTGAATGAAAACAAAATGTTTTAGCGCTAGTTTTCCTTTGCCTACCCTGCTATGTTATACAGGTGAAGCTAAAAAAATAAGTATCACATAAATGTAGCCGTGGTATTCCAGCTTAGAATAGGATCACCCTGGTACTAATGGTGTCATAAGTACGTGTCGGAGGGTCACGTTGTCAGCAATGGGAACACGCATGGCCAGACTTGGCGGGATTTTACCACCCTCGGAACTTAGTTAAGTATCCTCCATCCTCCATTTTTTTTTTTATGGAAAAGAAACGTCAAACGAGCGTGCGGGTCACCCGATGGTAAGTGAACACCGCCGCCCACGGCCCCGTGCAGAACCAGAGGAGCCACAGGAGCGTTGCCGATCTGGAAGGTGGATGGGCACCGGGACCCGGCATTGCGAAACGCAGCGGCCGAAGCCACTACTTAACGCCGGTTTTAAATGCCAGGGTGGTAACAATCCGGTCGAGTGTGCCCATGCGTGTTGCCATTACTGACAACGTGACTCTTCCACTCGTACTTTAGTCGCCTCTTACGACACCATCAGTACCAGGGTGATCCTATTCTAAGCCGGAATCACACGGCAAATCCATCCATCCTCGGAACTTAGTTATAATCAGCGATAAGAAGTGGCCTTGGCCACCGCGTTTCGGATTGGATAATGCCGGGTCCCGGTGCCTATACATTTTAAAGGCCGGCAACGTATCTGTAACTCCTCTGGTGCTACACGTGGCCGTGGGAGGCGGTAATCACTTACCATCAGTTGACTCGTACGCTCGTTTGCCGTATCTTTTCCATAAAAAAATATTAAATAAGTATTAGTTTAACACCTAGGGTACTTCTACCGAGGCTGCTCTAGTAAGAAACTATTTAAAATATAACTAACTATCAATTACTTATTATTGTAACATGTATGCCGTATAATATTACTTTAAGCCTCACTTGTAAATATATTTTGTGTAAATATACTTTTTTAATTTGAAGCTTTAACTAGTACTTGGAATTTTATATGATAAATCTACAACAAAAATATTCATTTATGAGAGGACTCTAAAATAAACTTAACTTTTTACTCTAAAGTGTCTTTAACGCACATATTCAGTTAAGGTTGAAACGTTGTACTAGCATATACTTGTAGTTAGATGTGAACCGTTAACTTTGCAACTACTCGTAACTACAGCCAGGTAGGCTATACTTAGTTACAGACAAGGTTAACAGTTCTCCTAAATAATATTAATTGACAAAACTAGAATTAACTGGAGGTCAAGTTATATGTTAATGAAAAAGTATAAATATATATTCGCATAGATGAGAAAATTATTAAAAAATAACAGTTTTTTAGATTCACGTTTTATTCTGAACATAGAAGTGTCGACAGTGGGGGCTTGAGAACCTTGTGTTAAGATACTCTGTTCCCATTTAAACACATCCATTTCCCACTTTCCTCTGCATTCTCTGGAAAATGCACGTTAAGTGGCGTAACTAACTTACGCCGTACTTCCCTCATACCGTATAGTCCGTTCTTGCCTCATACCGTATAGTCCGTTCTTGCCTCATACCGTATAGTCTCAGCTGCATCTTGTCTTAATAGACAAGATGCAGCTGATGCACTCTTTTGCTACTGAGTAACTAATGTTACTCAGTAGCAAAAGAGTTTTATATATTAATATTAATTGTAATATTAATGCTTCAAATCCCACCTGAAACAAGTTTCCATCATATAATTGTCGTTAATGAATATAAATATACTTATAAATATGTGACGACAATAAAAAATAAGAAAAATAATAAAAAGACAAATATTTTGTGTGAAATAAATTACACAGATAATAAAAAAATAGTCAGTCTGTAGGTGCAATTTCCATTTTAAAGAGTGTAATATTAAGACAAAGCACTATACTGAGTTCCTTCACTAATTGAGTGGATTTTTACTCGAAAATCGAATAACAAATATATTATGTATTTAATGTATTATACGACATGTAAAAGGGTAAACCTCGTAAAAGCATGACATTCTTCTCTATTCACTCTCGCTTGCTTAGAACATTTATAGATATTTATATAGATTATATGTAGTTTGAAATTGAAATGTAGAACAAAATTGTTCTTTATAGAAGCAAGCATGTATGTGGAACACCGTATATTTAACAGTAGAAGCAATTGAGAATTCAATTACTTCCGTTTCCGAGCTATGGTAACCCAAATTATGTTGTTAAATTCCGGCATTTGAATAAAAATGTCTTGTAAAAAGATGTTTGATTTTCGCGATTATTATACATTTAAATTGAAACAAATTTAACCGGATTACTCGTGTTATACTCATTTTTGTGCATTTTTGAAAACCCAACGTTTCGATACTTTTCAGTAGTCCGTGGTCACGGGTAGACGGTCAATCTTCTTTATGTTTATAATTCAACATAAAATTAAGTTCAATTTATACTAAATTTTAATTTTTTTCTTTCCTAAGTGTGGAATAACACTTTAAAAATAGTAAAAATAATTTCAATTTGTTTCATTTTAAAATATCTATGTTTCTGTTGGTAAGCATTGAAGCCGTTTCTGAGATTATCGGAATCATACACACAGACAAACGAACGAATAGATAAAAGGACATAAAAACAAACGTTTATATGAACAAACGGTCTATAGTGTTTATTATTATTATTTTTGAGCCTTTCTCTTAAACTATTCTATCTTTTAGAAAAAAAAAACATTAAAATCTGTTTCATATCTGAAATCTGCTTACAAGGTATTTTTAGGGATCCCATAAATCGTATAAATTTTAATAAGAAATTCGACATAGTTTGGCAAGAACATATAGTTTACTATTCAGAGTGTTTCGACAGTGTTCAAGAAGCGTAGGTTGGAGTACCGCTTTACTTAAATTTTGTACAGTAGTGTGGAATAACTATATACTTCTGTGGGATACGACATTCTTATCATTTAAATAATGAAAAAAATATGTACCTATATATTCATGTAAAATTATAGAAGTTAATATTTTTATTGTATTGATTGAAAAAACGTTGAGCGTTACATACTGTTATAAAAACCATAAAAAGAAATGTCATAATCGAGTGTCTCATAAAGGCCAAGCCAACAACCATTATTTGCAGAAAACGACAATTTTAACCTTATAGTTTTTCTTGAGTCTTTTCTTTTACTACTTCTGAATTTTGTGTATACGATACATTTTGTCTATCATATTTAGCGCAAGTACATTTCTACATTTTCTCTAAGTTTTTTATTTGTTGCATATTGATGTCGTTGGGTGCAACGGCGCAACCTCTGAATGGTAACTAGGACGGTTATTCCTACACGTTGTTACATTTAAATTATCATTCATTTTCCATACTGTAGTTGATGGGCGGTGCACGGCGTTTAGTTAAAAAAAAATACATATTTAAACATTTTTAGCTTGTGATGTTCACTTGATTGAATACATAAATACAATTTTGAGAAGAGATAAAAATAATTGAACAAATGTTTTTGAAATTAAAGAAAGTTAGATGATCATAAAGATAACCGAATTAGGTAACGGTAATTTGTAATATAACACTTGTTGCCACAACGGTTTACGGTTTCTTCTTTGAAACTAGAGTAAAAAATTCATAAGATTATTTTTAAGCTTTATGCTGTGTCACAAAAAACTTGGGAACAAAGTATTAAGGCACCCCATTACTTTTCGGATTCCAGAGGCGACTATCAAATATATTAAAATAATATTTAGATTTAAATAGTATCTTTTGATGCCTATGGTGGCACAGGTTCACAAGCCTGTTAAACGACAGATAGTGGGTTTGATTACCACTCGAGGAAACGAAACATTTAATATTTCCAATTTTAATATTTAATGTGTTCATTTCTCCGCTCTTGTAAAAAGGCAAAAACATAGCATTGAGTTCCTCTAATATAGCGTAAACAGCTTTATACTAAAAAAGGAAAAAAAAATGATCTTACAATTTTTTTACTTTCACGCTCACACGATTTGTGCATACTGCAGTATAATTAGCAATTATACCTATTCCAAATAGATTATTATACAGTAATTGATATCGATGTAAATAAAATGATTGTTCAATTCCAATTAAGGTAACCAATTATTTTTATTTTCTAGGAATGCTTCACTTTATATCCCACACATGGCAGGGTAGGCAGAGAAAACTACTAAAAACCTAGCATTATGACAATCCGTTCCATTCCCCACTTTCCTCTGAATTTGAGGCATTGCGTGTCAATTGGCGGAACTCAACGTATTTTTTTGCTTTGTTTCCTGTCGAAGAAATATTAAATATTTCATTAAATTAACTCTAGGTTCCCAAATTCCCTCTGCCTACCCTGCTGTGTGCGGTATATAGCGTGACGTGGAATAAGAAAATACTGTAGTTTTTCAAATGTAATGAAATCAAAAATAGAAGTAGAATATAGATAACTCAGCTAATAGTACAAAAATATTTTTGGTTTGAAAAAAGCAGTATGTCCTAGATTTTTAAATAATATAAAGTTAAATGGACGGTGGTTAAGGATGGAAGCTACAGAGAATGTTTCATTTAAGTGCTATATTATCAACATAGATCATTCTATTTTCTATTTAATACTAAACATTAATGAATATAATTTACTGTGGTAAATTCATTTACTGAAGATCATTTTATTTACATTTTTTAGTTTCACTATGTAGATCATAAAACATATGATATCAGGGTAGAAGAAGAATTGTTTCTTCTATATTCGTAGATACTTCGTTACAAATTTTTTTTTTACCCCTTATGAGAATCGAAATTACGACCATCGCAATAACTGCCAGTCTCTATAATTTTGTTTGACGGCTCTTTATACCTGTGTAGGATAACCTTGTATTTACTTACTTCAAATGAAGTACTCTCCGTACCACAAAGTAATAAATCTCAGTCGTTTGACAATATACGTCAGATTGTAATTTAATATCTATTGTAGTAAATTGGATACACATAAGGTATAAGGTTTCTCTATTCTTCTTGTGTTATAATTAATAACATTAAACAGTTATAAAAAATTGGATGGATGCGAAGAAACAAAGAAAAAAGTAATACCCGTTAAAGAAAATTAAGAGTTTAACCAAATTTATGACTTGATAATCTAAGCAAACATTTGTTTATCCACAACAATAAAATTCTATTATGACGCAGTGAGAAAGCTTCTGAATAAAATGCGAAACAAACAAATAAATAAAAGATTGAAACGATTAATCATTTATTGATTATCTGAAACAAAAATATTAACTTAGTTCTAACCATCAGTTCTTGAGATAAACGCGTCGATCAAATAAACATTATATTAGTATCGAAATAGACTTTTCGAGTATATTAAACAGATTATCACTTATCTGTGATATATTCTATGAAACGAAAAAACAATACATAGATACACACATACAGATAAAATTATTCCTCTTTACTGTGGGACTTTGATAATGTCTTCTATTTCATTATAGTCTTGCATGGGCAGGTATTTATTGATTTTGTTTGCCTAAAAATGAATAAAATCTCTAGGTAATTCTTTTCTTCGTAGTAGGTACTCTACATAAAGGGTTAGTGATTTTTTGGGTGATTATTTTTATGTGTTCTTTACTTAATTTGTATTCATTTAATAAGAGTTGAAGTAAGAATAATTTACAAACCGAGTGCACTTTACTATAATTGTATAAGTCAGTTGTAGGAAATTGATAGTTTTTAAAATTAATGATTTTCAAAATCACGCGTTGGGCTTTTTTCCCCACAAGAACTACATTTTTACCTGATACATATTTAATTTGATAAACTTTTTCAATTGCCGTACACTCACAAATATTGTATCTGGGTAGGTTAATGTTTTGACGAAAAGAATGTGATTGAATTTGAAAAGAGGAATTAGGTTGTGACGATGAATTAGCGCTAAATGCAATGTATTTTGTTTTATTTGCGTTCAGCGTTACTAAGTTGTTATCGAGCCAAATTTTAATTATACTAAGACCGTATTTAGTGGTGTCTTTAAGTCTCTTCCAATTCTCACCCTCAAATATTAGTACAGTGTCATCTGCATAAGATACAATTTTGCAATTTTGAATATATAAACAAATTGAAAAAGTAAATTGAGTTGGGCCCATGTGGAATCCCGAAATGAACACGTCTTTCGGAGCTACTTTTAGACCTTTTTATATATTGAGAACTAGTAGATAGAGTACTTAGTAAGGTAGTCAGCGAATAACTTATCACAGCTATCTCTTATTCCCAACTTGGATAGCTTAGTGAGGATCTTAGGAACCTTCGAGAGGTGGAAGTCAACGGAGTACTTTGCGTGTTACCTGATCGAAGAAACGAAAATATGTCATTTTCTGGAATGATGATCGAACCTGTGACGTTTACAGTCGCTATTATATATTTTATCATAAATATTTTATTTTAAAAAAAGTTAAAATTTGTATATGTTTCACTCAGTTTAGCAAAGAAGTCATTCTTGTTGACATTTTTCTTTCAACCGATGACCGAGTCAGCTAAGGCCATGTACTTAAGCCGTAATATACCTATTGTAAGGTAACTTGGATATACTTAGTTTGCTTAATATCGATCTTAATTTTCATTCACAAACATGTACTGCATGTTGACCCTAGGTAAATTGGTCATCATTTACTAAGCCTATATACATATGTAAGCAAAAGACAGAGAAGAGAAGAATGGAATTCCTTGGAAGAGGCTTTTACCCAAAGGGGGTCCACATTATATATTTAATAATATACAAAAAAAAAGGAATTAAAATTAATACCTAACCATACTATTTATAAAAATCTAATACTTGAAAAATGTATAAATTCAAGTCCATGCAACTGTACTAAAAGACTTTTTTGTGTTACGTATTAAGTTTGTGGAATAAATAAAGCTATTTTATTATTATTATTATTATTATATACATATGTGTTTTAACCTGTTTTATTTTTAACAACGCACAATTTGGAGCCCAGGGGGAATGCAAACGAGAGTGGTTGTGTGCTAAGCTAGCAGGTTTGATATCTGTTTGGTCGACCAACTAAGCCATATTTTCTTTTCTTCCAAGAGGCACGGGTCCAAATCCTACTTCGCTCAAATCGCACTTTTATACGTTTTTAAATTACCTAATTATTTTTCTTTCCTAAAAGTGGAATAACACTTTTAAAATAGTAAAAATATTTTTAAAAGAGCATTCTCTTTTGCCAAACGACAACGGTAATTTCTAAAAATTCTATTTCTATAGAAGTGCTAACCACATAAACAAGTTGTAGCAAGCGTATAAGAATTTCGACGGAGCTTGGTGAGAACGAATCAAATCAAATCCTGCTTCGTTCAAATTTTTATATGTTTTTCAATTAAATATTTTTCTTCTTAAGTGTGGAATAACACTTTAAAAATAGTAAAAATGTCTTCTTTATTGTTAGGAGTTTTTCCTAACATCGACGTCAAAAAAATTATTATGATAGTAGTAGAGTGAGTAGTTGATTTGATGGACAATCTGTTATTAATATTTACATCATATCAAAGCTCCAGTAATATGTAGGCAAATATTTTTTTTTTGAAATTGGCTAGCAACATTCACGAGTATTATTCAACAAATAAATAAATAGTAATTTCTAAGTGTATAGACGCGTGAAAGCTGGTCCCCTTGATCCTTGCTACATTCTTTTCAAACCAATATTGGTTCAAATGTTTACTTGAGGAAGAATATATAAACGTTTTTATAATAAAATATAATAGTGAGATCAAATCTTATTCAAGGAAGTAGCTATGGTTATGAAAGATATCAATATAATAATTTCCAGTTAGGATTCCGTATCAAATTTAAAAATGTATGTCAATGGAAAGTATGTCTAAAAATGTTAAACATATAAATTTGCGGGCGTATCTACTCATTTTGTATAAAATTAACTACAATAAGTTTCTATCTATACATCTACACCACTAAATAAAATTGGAATGTCTGTCTGTGATTTCAAAATAACCATTATTTTCCGAGTGCATAAATTTATTTGAACGATATCAAATCATAAAAAAATTAAAAAAAAATTGTCTATCCATCTATTTTTCCGGGCTTATTTACTAAAAGATATTAAAGATAAAATTTTAATTTCGATATAAATGTAACATAATTTATCAATGTCTCTAAGCATACTTAAAATAAAATTTAACTTTAATATATCTTGTTCACCAGAATATCACATATGTATGCTACAAATTATGTTTTTTTTTAAATCTATGTAATTTGTCTATAATATAATAATAAATTGAAATGAGCGAATCCACATTTGGGTCGCTAGTTGGAAATTAAATGATATCTTATATAAAATTTGTCTTTTTACCTTTTCAAGTAAGGAAACCCTAAACATGGTTTTCGCATCTGTCAAAGACAAATAGAAGGTAATTCTGTAAAGGTTTCATATGTTTTGAGATCCCGGCCCTAATAAAACACAGCGCATGTACGTAATGAGCAAGAAATAAAGAATAAGCAAATTTATAGTTTCTTTTATTTTAGCTTTATGCTGTATACCGCACAAGGCTGGGTAGTCAGAGAGAACCTGGGAACCTGGTGTTAAGACATCCCGTTCCACTTCCGTTCCCCACTTTCCGCAGAAAGTGAGGCATCGCCTGTTGAATGGCGGAATTCAACGCCGCGCTTTGCCTTATTACCACAGCGAATAAATGAAACATTGAATATTTAAATTGAAAATATTAAATATTTCATTTCCTCGACTGGGGAACGAACCCAGAACCTTTCGGTTACGGTCACAAGCTTGTGCCGCTGCGCCACGACAGGCCTCA
Organism: Eueides lybia; assembly: GCA_034509065.1. Lineage (NCBI taxonomy): Eukaryota > Metazoa > Arthropoda > Insecta > Lepidoptera > Nymphalidae > Eueides > Eueides lybia. The sequence continues at coordinate 11,653 of JAYDZJ010054338.1, forward strand.
ATAAATTTATAGTTTATTGTACCTACATATGTAGGTAATAATATCACCTATATAAAGAGCATGAAAAAGTAGCATACCGCTTTTTCACATTTGCATAGAAAATGTAGGCTTTCCCTGCCTCCATTTTCTATACTAAAAATTAAAAATTGACAAACAGACAGGCTAAATTTATAACATCGTTGTTGTCTCTTCCCAAAATATTTTTTATTATTATTAATATTTTTAGAGACAACGCGCGGCGTTAAATTTCGCCACTCTATAAATATGCATCAGAAGCAGAATACTGAGTGATACACGGTTTTGATTTTTATCCGCCAGGGCAATGGAAGAATCCTTCGCTGCCATAGCCTTGGCATGTGTCGGTCGATGAGTAGTCGAGAGTTAAAACCCGACATTTAAAATAATTTTTAAATTTTAGCGTAATATTAATGAAAAGTAAAGTAAATGAAATGCATAATATTGTATCTTTCCACTATATAATATTCATATTTTATTGAGTTCTCTTCGCAGATTAAGACAAATAACTACATAAATATTATAGATGTTTATGGAACCGAAGTAAACGTCCAAAAACAATTACGTTAGTTTGTCTTTTTCTACGTTTTTTTACACTAATCTTATAAACAGCTTAACCGATATTATTGCAATTTTCACTATTATTTTTTGGTTAGCTTTCGTTAACATTTAGTGTTGTCCCTATTTGCCCATGTGGCTTAATTTTTTTTCTTTTATATAGATAAAAAATTTACCAATGCGAATTTTTTTTTTATTTTTTAAAAAACAATGAAAAATTCACCATATTTTTTATGTATCTCATAATTTTGAGCAAACCTTATAATCGTATCGTAGAAACCTCATTTTTGTCGAACTTTTGGTAAAATAATGCAATTTATGAAAAATATAAAAAAAATATGTTTCCGTTTGCTGTGTTTATTGTAAGTTTCCAAGTTATAGTTCGCAAAGATAAGAACTACCTCATCTGCAAATGCCTGGTAGTACATTCCCTCTTCAATTGTTTGATATAAAAGTCAGCCCAAAACGAGATTCCAAGAAGTTGGTCCAGCTATTCAACTAGATGAGACGCAACTCTTCATCGTACCCTACCCGGACTCCTCGCGTAATTTACTTTGATTTACAGATATGAACAGACCAATCTGAATAGGCTTTTTCGACACTTTTTCATTGCAAGATGATATTTAAGTGGTGGCCATCAGTCATTATCAAATGTCAATATCCAAGGAGAACATTAATACTGACTTCCTCTCTATTATGTTTGTATGCCATATTGGAACTCACTGTAAGAACTCTCCGCTTCCTACACTACAACAAATTTACGTGTAGAATGGCATAGAGTGACGGTACTCAGTGTTTTGTTAGAGAGAGGAATATGTTGTATGTAGCCTTATATTATTTAAAACAATTATATTAAAAAATAGTAACTGTAACGTACAGCGTGTGGGAGAATTTAACATTAAAAATATTGCCTTTGTTTTCTTTTATTGTTAAAATAACAACATCAAGATGTACGTGGATCATTGAAATTATAATTAGCTATCATAGTTAAATATGTGTTTCAAGTAATTACCATGTATATTATTATGGGAATCCAAACAATAAGACTGTTAACAGATTTTTTAAACCGAATTATACAAAACAGGTTAAACTAATAAGTTAACAAACTTGGTGTCAAAACATTCTGTAACTTTGTAAATAACAATTTTATTTTTTGTTTTTTTTTAAGCTACAGACTTTTTGCATATTTGCAAAGGGAACTTCATTTAAGTAGGTACTTCATTCTTAACTTTTCTCCCAAAACTAAGAACTGTTATAGTAAATTTTTCTACTTCTTCCTTTTTAAAATAGAATTTTCTTATCCTGCTGTATCACACACCCTTCCGATACGTCTCAAAATAAACTAAATTATGTATTTCAATAGTAAATTGGCAGCTAGGGTATTTTATTAAAAATATGCTTTAAATCTACTTCATAATAATAATAATAACAGTCGAATAGATTCTAAGATTGTTTTAATTTGCCCTTTTGCTGTAAAAAAAAAGTTCTTATAGAAATTTCTACAGTTGAAATATGACTAGTTTGATGTTAAGTGGTAATTTCCGTGATAATTAGGTTGATAAAGCACGGAGGAAAATTAATAGTAATTAAGAAATATTTTGGGTAAATTTTCACCCAATTTGCACTCACTCAGGAGCGCAATAAGGATAGAAACACTGGAAAGAGATTAGTAGAGTACCAATATGTTATTTAACTAATATTTTTTTTAATCTGGTATGGTAAAACAAAGCACAGTGTGGAGTTCCGCTATTCATCAGTCGAAGTTTTTTGAGGTTGAGATTTCCATTTTGTTACTGGTGGCGGAACCAAACGCCACGTCTTGTCTTTATACCCAAACGTTTGTGCCGTGTGATTCTGGCTTAGAATAAGATCACCTTGGTACTGATGGTGTCGTAAGAGGCGACTAAAGTATGAGTGGAAGAGTCACGTTGTCAGCAATGGCAACACGCATGGGCAGACTCGACCGGATTGTTACCATACCCAGCATTCAAAACCGGCGTTAAGTAGTGGCTTTGGCCACTGCGTTTCGCTTTGGGTTGACAACGCTCCTGTAGCTCCGCCGGTGCTACACGAGGCCGTGGGCGGCGGTGATCGCTTACCATCAGGTGACACACAGGTTCTTTTGCCGTTCCTTTTCCATAAAAAAAAATACCCACACGAATGAATCAAAATAATGAATTGTTCTAAGTAAGAATAAAACCTACAACAGTGTTTAGTTATTTCTTTCCCTAATAATTTATTACTTCATTATCCAAGCAAACTTGAAAAATTTGTAATAAGGCCTTCACATTTATTTTACGAAACTTTTTTTTTTAGTAAACTTACGAATATTTGTGATATTTTAAAAAAATATTGTTCCTTAATTTATAAAGATATTGATTGTAAGGTCTCTATGATACGTTTATTAGAAATCAGTTCTTTCATTTTTTTATTCATAAAAACGGTCAATTTTATTCCTCTTTACTTTTTAAGTTATTCAGGTAAATAAATAAAAACAGCGTTTTATCTGCCATTAAAATACTCATTAAGCGATAACCTTATTTTAAGCCTTGCAGATTGAAAGAAGGCATCTGCACCAATTCTACTCTAACATCCGGCTTTTATTGTCCTTATGTCTCGTGATGTCTCCCCAGGACATGTCAATGACACGAAAGTCTATTGTTAACATGTGCTACCTGGAGACCGACATCTGCAGATTGAGTCTACAACAAATTTTCTCACTTTGAAATCCCACATAGGTCTTCAAATAAAGTTATTGCTTAATAAGCTTTTAATGGTAAGGAAAACACTGTTATTAGGCTTTAAACCTTAATGTTTCAGATTAGTTTCTTTCGCCAGGTAATAAGTAAACACAATTAGTTTTCTTTTAAATCAATGTTACTTTACTTACCTAGTAGATAAGACCAGGATTTTCAGCAAAATGTTTAAACATCAAAATTTTACAAAATTTAGCTAAATCTTGTCTTTTTTACTTCTTTTCTCCTTTCACCTTAGATAGTAGCCTAATATTAAGTAATTGCCCACTCTACTTTCCGCCCCATTCTCTAATATTTATGTATAGAGCACAATTCAACGTTATGTTTTATCTATTTTGCTTCTCCTATCTAAATTTTCTAACATTAGATCACGATATCTGATTATAAAATATGATATGGGTCAGTTATATCCACCGAAAATTATAATTACATGCGAAATCCTGATAGTCGGGATCCAACCCTTGTCCGGATATTAACTATCTTACGAAAGATTATACCGAAAGTAGATAATATTAATATGATTAGTTTGATAGATAGAAACCTAATTATGTTAAATTATACATAACAATATATTATACCTTTTTAATGTAAGCTTCCACTTGCTTCACTATTATGAATAAATTATTTTCCAAAAAAAATATTTTTATTCATAAAGATAAAAATCAAACTTCACTTCACAGTTCCTTGATTATTTACGCTTGAAGTAAACTACATAATGGTTGCAACAATTTAACTTATTTCTGATGAAAATGTTC
>JAYDZJ010068035.1:0-15491 GCA_034509065.1 Eueides lybia
TAATGGCAGCGGAATAAACAAAATAAATTCACAAAAACACGAGATGTTGCGAGCTGCGAAAGAAACTATAGTGACAGTACAGATTATATTATTTATTAAATGCTCGAACGATATATCGAGTTTATTTCGAGTTATCGGATGTAAATCAGCAATGCGTTTTTTTATTATGAAATAATAAATTATACGTTTATTTTTTATTATATTATAAGATATTACTTTTTTTACAAATCTATGATATATTTTTCTTATTCTTGAAACTTTGAAATAAATATATTTTTGCTTCAATATAGACATGAAACAATATATTTTAATAATTTTTCCACATTTTACAGCAAGTGAGATGACCTAACAACCCCTTTGTGAAGTCAAAAGAAATAATGCAACCAATAGAACGAAATTATGATCCAAGAAAAAATATACGGTAAAATTCGTTTGACTTTGACGTTATATCTGACTTCACTAGTGCTTATGCTTACAATACGGATGGGTCGGAGCGTTAGCATCTTAAGCATTGACATTACTTTGACGTTCCACGTCAATGTCACTATCGTCACGCTCCTCGATTGCGTAAAATGCTTGAAATATAAGCATTTTACCATCTTCATCGGTTGCACTGCATACTCCACATCTTTATATTAAAAAACGCTCTGTTCGGTTATGTTGAACTTGTTGAATTAGTAAGCACACTCACAAGGGTTCCGAATTATTAACAAAGATAGCAGATGTTGGCGTGCTCACTAAATCTGACCCCACGTTAGCAGTTAAAAAGTCCTTTCTACTGTTTTGTTAATTCAGAAAACGTCTTTATATTAATATAAAATCGATATTTTATAAATAATCATTCGGTGTATTTTATTCGATTATTTTTTAAAGTTCTGTACCTCGCCTTTGCCTTTGTGTCAATATTAATATTGAGGTGAGGTAGGGAAGATTTAAATACGAAAATTCATGTCTACCAGTTTTCTTTTATTTATAGCAATAAATGTATTTTAAAATAAATGTTTTTAGCGAAAGTTAAAATATTTTTTAAAGTGCTGTTGATATAATATGCAATAAGATAGTAAATATGACTTCTGTATCTGAAAAACTTATATGTTTTGGGAGCTCAGATGATTTGGAAAATGAAGATGTATGTTTTTATTTTAACAATAATATCATTTTGTTTATAAAGGTTTTCTTTAATAAAAGAAGAAATATACATTAAATATTTTTTATAGTAATGTGGTTTTCGTTCGTATCACAGGAAAAATAAATTATTTTTAATTTTATTTTAATTTTAGCCTTTATGCGGTTTGGACATATTATACAAAGAAGAACAATTTTATAATTTAAACACGAACGTATTCGCTGAACCTCTAAAACATTTAAATGATAGTAAGTAAATATACTTATTTACTTACTATAGCAATTTGTCCAAATGTAAGTTTTTAGATTCAAATCTAAATTATAATTACAATAAGTCTGTATTTTATAGAGTTTTGATAACAGCTTTGTAAATAAATAAAATATTAATTATAAAAAAAACTCACTCAACACGCAATGCTTCAAATTCGACAGATAGTGGGAGATAGAAGTGGAACTAAGTGTCTTAACACTAGGTTCCTGGGTTCCCTCTACGGTTACCATGCCTTGTGCGGGATATAGTGTGAAACTAAAAAATAATAAATAAAAATGACATTCAGTGTCTGTTGCAAATCTGACTTGAGGAACAAACAACATCATGTAGTATATATAGCCTTCTCAAATAATATACTATACAACAATATGAATACTTATCATTGTCAAATTAAGTTAATAATAATATTTAGCCTTTTACTTCCGAAAACAAACTACCATTTTCATATTGATAAATTAAACTTTTTTTTTTCTATATTATATTTCTAGTTTGATCTGGTTCTGGTTTCTCTGCAACTCTCATCCAATAGGGGTCCAATGTTAGTCATATCTTGTCATGCCGCCTCCTAAGTGGGCATCCACACTTTGATTTTCAACCCCGTGTGTACCATACAGTGACCCTTTTACTCCACTTGTCTAATGGATTACGCAGCTTGTGACCAGTCCAGCCCCATTTCAAATGGTCAATGTATTTTAAGATATCAACCACTTTAGTTTTGTAGTGTATTGTTGAGTTTCTTATCTTGACTTTAAACCTAACTCCCAGCAGGCTCTCTCGATTGCTCTTTGGCATCTTCACAATTGCTCAATATGATTTGTCAAATTAAGTTACTTAGAAGAGTTTATTAAAAGTTACATTTTTATTACAGATATTAGCAAATCAAATAGTGAATTCAAATTTTACGAAAATATAACAGTTGAAACAACATTGGGAAATCGAAAAAAATACCACATTCCCATAGAAGATCCATTAAAAGCAATTTGCCCACATGTAAGTTTTTAGATTCAAATCTAAATTATAATTACAATAAGTCTGTATTTTTTAGAGTTTTGATAACTGCTTTGTAAATGAATATAAATGTGAATAATAAAAACAAACACACTCAACACCCAGTGCCTCAAATTCAGTAGAAAGTGGGGAATGGAAGTGAAATGGATTGTTTTGACAGTAGGTTCCTGGGTTCCCTCTGCCTACCAAGCCTTGTGCGGGATACAGTTTATAGCTAAAAAAAATAAATAAATAAAAATGGCACAGTATGATTCTGTGTCTGTAGCAAGTCTGACTTGAGGAACAAACTATATCATGTAGTATATGTAGCCTTCTCAAAAAATACAACATACAAAACACACAATATAATTTACAAATTTAAACCTTAAAAGTTAGAACACAGTGTTAAGATCCGCTACTTAACAAGCAATATCTTAAATTCAATGAATTGTAGGGAAAGATAGTGTATTTGTACTAATGGAATGTTTTAACACTAAGTTTTCTTTCAACTAAACAATATTATCTATATTATAATATGAGTACCATACTATAATAATCTATTTTTTTATATTTCAGACAAATTGTAAAAAAGAATTCTCGTCTCAAAATCTTTTAAAGTCTCATATTCGTAAAGTACATTGTGTTGAATATAGATATATGTGTGAAGTTTGCGGAAAGAGGTTCAGTGCAGAGTATTTACTTGTACGACACAAGATAGTACATAATAAAAAAACTGTTGAGTGTTCAGTGTGCGGAAAAATGTTAAGTGGGAGAACAAAGTAAGTTTATTACTAAATTTAAAAACGTATAAAAATTTGAACGAAGCTGGATTTGAAAAACTTCGTTTCGAAGAGGTGCTGGTTCAAACCGTGCTTTGTTCAAATTTTTATATGTTTTTAAATTTAGTACTTTTCTTTCCTATGTATGGAAATAACACTTTAATAATAGTGCAAGTGAGTTTGCTATATATTCAATAAATAGATGAAATAATGAAAATACTCAATATTTCAAATGGAATATTTAGATTTTTAATTTCTTTGCTCTGATAACAAGGCAAAGGGCGGTGTTGAGTAACACTCAACATGCAATTTCTCATATTTTGTAGAAAGTGGGGAACCTAATGGACTCTCTTAACATTAGGTTCCAAACTTCCCTTTACCTGCCATTCAGGGTAACAGTGTGAAACTGTAAATAGAATTAAGGTAGGCTGAGGGAACCTAGTGTTAACTTTGTTTATGCATTGTTAATTAAATAGAATTAATCTCAATAAGTAAATATTTGCATCTAAAAAAATATTGAATCATATATGACGGATGTTACTCTTCACTTTCCATTGGATTAATCTAATTCCATTTATTAACATAAAAATGTAGTTTGGTTTCGGAAATAAAAGGCTTTATTATTCCATTGGATTTTTAATGACAAAACTCAATGCCGCATTTAGTCTTGCTACCAGAGTGAAGAAATGCAATATTTTAAATATTTTAAATCTTCAAATGGAGGTTAAACCCACAACCCTATCGTTCATAATTACATGTGTATATCGCTTGGGTCTTCTTTTTTCTTTATTTATATATTGTAAATAAGTTAAATACAAAGAAATATTGAATATTAATAATTAAAATATTCTTCTACTACTTATATTGGATATTGTTAAAGTGTATTTAAAAAAAATAAAAAAAGATGTTAAATACTATTTTACTGAAAAGGTAATTAATGTGGGTTCGATTCCCACTTGAGGAAATTTTCATTCTTTTATTAAATAACGCGACACAACACTAAAAAAAGTGTCTTAACATCAAATTTTCTCTCTTAACCTGCAATATGCGTGAAAATGCGTGAAAGTAAATATATTAAACATTTTTTTTCCCTTTTGTTCGCAGTATGTCAGTACATTTGAGAACTCACACTGACTTAAGGCCGCACAAATGTGAAATTTGTAAGAGAACCTTTGTTAGAAAAAGATGTTTAAATTTACATATTAAATTTGTGCATAGTAAAGAAATAATATGTCAGAAATGTGGTAAACGGTGAGTTTTATTTTTTTTTAAGTTAATTTTTGGAATATGTACTTAAAGAGAAATATTTTCTTTCTTTTTATCTTTTTTAGCTTCACGCTGTATCCCGCACAAGGCAGGGTACGCAGAGGGAACCCGGGAACCTAGTATCTAGACACTCCGTTCAACTTTCGTTTCCCATTTTCCGCCGGATTTGAGGCATTGCGTGTTGAGTATATTTATTATATATTTTAATTTAAATATTTAATGTTTACATTTCTTCGCTTCGGTATCACGGTAACGCGGCGTTAAGTTTCGCCACTCAACGTGCAATACCTCAAATTCGGCGGAAAATAGGGAACTGTACGGAGTGTCTTAACTCTAGGTTCCCAAGTTCCCTCTGTCTATTCTGCTATATGCGGGATAAATGAACGTGTGAATATAAAATGCTTACATAAATTTTAGTCTATATGTTATTAATTTTAATCTAAATCAGTAATTTTTAAGTGAAACAAACATCCATACTTACAAATTTATAATACTTTACAAGAATTTTCCTTTTTATCTGTCATCTTAAAAATGCTTAATGGCGCAGTGGCGCAGCATCTAACTACTAACACGACAACTGCGAGTTTTATTACTACTCGAGGCAATTATTTTTCTTTCTTTTTGCTCCGGCTATAATTTAGCTTGCCGCATACCATACGACAGGATTTTTGTTTCACGCTGTATCCTGCACATGTCTTAAGCAGAGGGAACTTGGGAACCTAATGTTAAGTCATTTCGTACTAATTAAGACATTTTCATTTCCCAGTTTTTGTCAAATTTGAGGCATTACGTGTTAAGTGGCGGTATTTGCCTTACTATCAAAAGAACGAAAATATTGAATATTTCATTCTCGACTGGGGATCAAACCTACTACAGGTCATGCCCTCGTGTTTCTGCGCCACGATAGGCCTTAATACGATATGTGAAGCTAAAAATATATTTTATTATCCAAAAATAGGTTCCCAAAGCGTTACCAGCTCGCCCGTCACATTACAAAAGCACAGACACATGGATGCCAATAAGTACCAGAATGATTCAGAATTAAAGGTAAGTTTTCTTTTATTTATCTATATATTTATTTTATTTATATTTGTTTTTATTTCTTAATCTGTTGAAACAATTATTTTTATAAAAATTATTAAAGAAAATCTTTCTTTTTATTAACACTGTACCCTGAAATTTGGGAACCTAGTGTTAAAACACTCCGCTCTCGTTAAGATACTTCTTTAACATCGCATTGGCGGAGCTATTTTATTTACATATCTCAGTTACTTTCTTATTCTAAGTTATAACTTTTAAGACAATATCTATACATTATCAACTAAAATATCAGCTACATTAATAAAGAATATGTATAAATTTAATAAAATTGACGTAACTTTTTTATTTGTCAATCAATGATTTAAATAGAACAAACACTTTAAGTTGAAAGAAGGTTGCCAAAATGACAGTGAAACTGCATTTACATCTGGTTAGCTGTTTCTGAGATCAGCGCGTACAAACGCTTACACAAGTAGATGAACAGATAAAAAAATAAAATTGACTATTTTGGGCCCTTTTGCTATATTATTAACTAGAGGTCGCCCGCGACTTCGTCCGCGAAGAAACGCTATCATGACGTAACATTATTATCAACATAAGAAATATTGTAACTAAGTATTGCAAAGCTCTCATCTTAGGTCTATTGGTAGCTACTGCAGTATGCTCCTATAAACTATACAACATGCAGATTTTTAAACACGTGAGCATTTGAACATTTATTATATCAAATAGGAATCAATCCTGCGGGAACTCCGGGAAAAAAGTAGCCTATGTGTTATTCTGGGCCCTCAACTACATACATACTAAATTTGATCGTAATCGGTTCAGTAGTATTTGCGTGAAAGAGTAACAAACATCCATACATACATACAAATTTTCGCATTTATAATATTTTAGTAAGAAGTAAGATTTAATTAACACTTTATTAAATTATCTATCTTAAATTATACAATAAAAAATAGCAAGTCTGCGCCTGTAAAAGCGATAGACTGTGGGTTCGATTCCCACTCGAGGAAATGAAATATTAATATTTTTATTTTTACTTTGTGGTAACGAGGCAAAGGCGAAGTGTCTTGAGACTAGGTCCCCAGGTTCCCTCTACTTAACTCATATAAAGAACTTTTTTTTTTTATATTATTAAAAATAATATGTCTGTTATGTCTTTATTACTAGAATTATCTTACACTATTTGTATTTATTTTCGATAGTAAAGCATGTTTTGACCAATTTAACCTTCAAACTACGTTTTTATGTTGCAATTATTATTTTTCGCGTTAGGTATTAATTTGTTTGAAACATTTAAGAAAGAAACCAATTTGAAAAACAGATACATTTTTATTTGTTTTTTTTTTAGCTTCACACTGTATCCCGCACAAGGTAGGGTAGGCAGAGGGAACCCGGGAACCTAGTGTCAAGACACTCCGTTCCACTTCCGTTCCACTTCCGTTCCCCACTCTTCGCCGAATTTGAGGCATTGAGTGGCGGAACTCAACGCCGAGCTTTACCTTATTACCAGAGCGAGGAAATGAAAAATTGAAAATATTAAATATTTCATTTCCTCGACTGGGGATTGAACCCAGAACCTGCTCGTGCCACTGTGCCACGACAGACCTCAACATAAAATATATATTTTTTTTTATTAAAAAAATACAAAATATATATGAGGCCAGTCATGCCCATATTCATGGGACTGTAAATATGCCACGGATTGTAGATTCTATTCCTACTCGAGGGAATGAAATACTTATTAATTTTATTTTCTTAATTTGGTAATAAGGCAAAGAGCGGCGTTGAGTTCCGTCACTCAATGCCTCAATTTGACGGAAAGTGGTGAAGTCTTAAGATCTGAGTGTCTTAACACTAGTTTTATTTTTTTCACTTTTAGTTAAGAAAAATCTTAAATACCGAAATATTTCTAAAGGCATCAAATAGTGGCCTTCAAAAACATGTTATAAATAATAATTTGCATACATTTTTTCTTTTCACGCTGTATCCGGCACGTGGTAGGATAGGCAGAGGGAAGTTGGAACTTATATGGCATTTCACTTTTAGTGGCGTATTTCAACCTATATTTTTCTTTACTTATTGTATATGATTACTGGCGTTTTCTAAAAGTGTTCAAAATAAATCCAAAATTAGTTTAATTCTCTTTTGTTTCGAGGCCTATCCTGGCTCAAGGCTCGTCCGACTGTAAATTTAGCAGGTTGTGAGTTCAATCCCAATTTGCGGATTTTTTTTTTAATATTTTTATTTCTTCGCTCTGTTCTTAATATAAAGAACGGCGTTGAGTTTCGCCACTCAACACTTACTCAGCTTCACGCTGTGTCCCGTACATGGCAGGGTAGGCAGAGGGAACTTGGGAACCTAGTGTTAAGACACTTTGTTCCACTTCCGTTCCCCACTTTCCGCCGAATTTAAGGCATTGCGTGTTGAATGGCGGAACTTAACTTAATGCATCGTTTAGCGGAAAATAGGGAACGGAAGCGTCTTAATAGGAACCCTACAGTGTCTTAACGCTAGGTTCCCAAGTTCCTTTTGCGTACCCTGCCATGTGCGGGATACCTACAGCTTGAGACTACAATTGTTATCTTTCTCACACGCTATACAAACTTTCTACAAAACGTATTCGAGTGGAGCGCAATGAAGGATGCCATATTTCAACATATTGATTTTATATATGCCGGCACGCGATATTACATATGTTTTAATTCAATTATTATAATTTACTATTTTTCTTTCCTAAGTGTGGAATAACACTTTAAAAATAGTAAAAATATTCAATTATTATAATTTTTTTTCTTGGTTTACGCGGCTCTTACGGTGCTGTGATGTTCATAGCTTATGAGATGTAAGATATCGGTTTGTTTGTTTTGTATAGAAGGTACATTGTAATTAGGTAAGTATGTAATGTTGAATATTTTTACTATTTTTAAAGTGTTATTCCACACTTAGGAAAAAAAATACTAAATTTAAAAACGATTTTATTAGACGAATTCATTGAACGAATGGCTTAGTGGTCAGAGTGCTTGAACGGTTTTCAAGAGGCGCGGGTTCAAAGCCTGCTTCGTTCAAATTTTTATATGTTTTTAAATGTACTGTATGTACTGTTGATTTTTTAATATTACGATTTAAGTAAATAATTCCTTTAAAATTATTATTAGACTAGCATTTGCTTGCGGGCTTCGCCTGCGTAACCAAATGGTTCGTCAAAACGAATACTGACTTAGCTTCACGCTGTATCCCGCACATGGCGGGGTAGGCAGAGGGAACTTGAGAACCTAGTGTATAAACACTCCATTCCGTTCCTCGCTTTGTGCCAATTTTGAGGCATTGCGTGTTGAGTGGCGAAACTGAACGCCGCGAATTGTCTTTGCCAAAACGAATAGTGTGATGTAATATGGTTCTATAGCCCCTTAGAATTTGAAGTTCTGAGTGGGAATCGAGCTAACGATCACCGTGTTTGCAGTCATACGTCGTCCTTGATTTCCTAAAGTATCCCTAACAAAAATATTTTTTTCATTTTGTATCAGCAGATCTTGAGATTGTAGTGTTTAACCAAACAGTTTTGTGGAAATTAAATATTTATAGGAAATTTTCTATAAACCTACAGACTGACCTACTAATATGTAAACGACACGTTGAGAGTTCGATCCCCATTCTAGGCGCTCCGGCGTTGAATTCCGCCACTTAACACGCAATCAGCGGAACCTCAAATTCAACGAAAAGTGGAGAAACTAAATGTCTTACTAAGAACTGAGTGACGCGACACTAGGTTCCCAAGTTCCCTCTGTCTTCACTGCTCTGCCCGAACAAGCGTGAACTTGAAAATAAAAGTAAAGATTTAAAAAAACTCTTGATTTTTTCTATTATAGCCTAAAATTTCTGACTCTATGCTATGTAGGTCAACAAATACATATAGACCTTGACCGCGGATAAAACTGATTTGTACTACATTTATTTGTCACAGATATCGGAGTAATCAGTTGTCTTCTTGAGCACGGTGTTTATAGGTTCTTATCCGATTCGGGGGAAGTTCTTGTAAATAAAACAATAATATAAATAAGAGACCTATAGTGGCGCAGCGGCACAAGCGTTGCCTGTAACCGACAGCTTGTGGGTTCGATCCCCACTCGAGGAAACGAAATATTTAATATTTTCAATTTAAATATTTAATGTGTTCATTTCTTCACTCTGGTAATAAGGCAAAGCGCGGCGTTTAGTTCCGCCACTCAACGCGCAATGCCTCAAAATCGGTGGAAAGTGGGGAACGGAATTGAAACGGAGTGTCTTGACACTAGGTTCCCGGGTTTCCTCTGCCTACCCTGTCTTGTGCGGGATACAGCGTAAAGCTAAAAAAATACATATAGATGATGATGGAATAATAATAAATGTTAAATCAACAAAAAAGTGAGGCTTTGATGGCGCAGGAGTTCAAGTGTGTGACTATAAACGCGACAGGTTGTGGGTTCGATCCCATTCGAGGAAATGAAATATTTAAAAACTTTCATTTTTTTTTCTAGTAACAGGACAAGGCGCAATTCTCATTCCACAAATTCGTCGGAAAGTGGGAACGTGTCTTAACACCCTCAGGTTCCCTCGAGTTCCTCCTGCATAACTTGCCATGTGAGGGATATAGGGTGGAGCTGAAAAAAAACCTTATAAATCTTAGGCACTGAATAATGATTGTAGTACTGATATTAACCTAACCTAAACTAATTTAGAGGATATTTCTTGTGTCTTAAACAAGTCTCGATTGGCGCCAAAATTTTTCCCGGGATGGGTTCTTTTTTTTGCCAAAAATTCGTATCGTTCCGTCACCACCGTACTCCTCTGATTTGGCTCAGTAAGCTCAACAGGCCAATACTGGCACGGCCTTTTAACACCATTGGAAAAATATAAACTGACAGAAAAGTGTAAAGGCTATACAGGAAAAAGATTATTCCTAAAGACTAAAAAATCGTTTGAAAAAAGATTTCATCGGACAAGGATTGCTTTTAAAGAATTTGTTTAACTTCAACTTTACACTATATAGACAGAGGGAACCCAGTGTAATAAGTGTACTACACCAGGTCCATTGTGATTGGAGTGCCCTTTCCGTTTTACGTTACGACTTATCATAAATTAAATACATTTTTTTTGGAATCTCTTATTTTCATAAAGTAAACTTTGTAAGCATTGATTATTTGTTTTGACTGAAATAAATAAACACAGCAGCATGCATTAAAGTCATTGCGTGAATGGATAGCGATCGGATCGGACAAAGGGAACCTGGGAGGCTAAAAAGTGTATATTTTTGTTAAGAAGACTAACAACGTTACTACGCGTGTTTTTCTAGAGATTTAGATTTGGAGCTGGAAATTTAAAACAAATTACGTTGTTAATGTTATTCAGTTACTTTTTCAATTGACATATACACACACATAATTTTGTTTTATTTAACTGTATTTTATTTCTCGTTTTGTTTTGTTTGTTGGTGATAAAAATAATTAAAATCCGACGGGAAGTGAAGAGCGGAATAGAGTGTCTTAACACTAGGTTCCCAAGTTTCCTTTGCCTATTCTGCCATGTGCAGGATACAGCGTGAAGCTGAGTGAACTTACTTAAGTTGTGTAATATCTTAATTGGAATTACTTGACGATTGCCGGGAAGTGAGCGTCGATGGCTACAACACAGTTTCGAATTAAAGTTGGCATTATTGAACTCAACTATCATGTATTAGCTATTCTGTTTCAATAAAGTTTTATTTTATTTAAAGATTTTTTAAGATTTTCGATAAATAATTTATATAAGTTGGCGTCGAATATTTTTTTATATAACCCACGCAGCATCTAACCTTTAAATAACATAGACGACCAATAAAAACCTTCTTTGACCTACAAAATAATTTAAAATCATTTAAGTTTTTTTTTCTAAACTAGAATCATGTTTTTCATTTTTTTTTCATATTAAACAATAATCGTATTAAATTGTTTAAACGGCTCTCAAAAATGATAAACTAATGAAACTAACGTTTTATCTTAACACAAGGTTCCCAAGTTCCCTCTGCATACCCCAACTACAAGGGATACAGCGTGAAGTAAAAATAGTAAAACTAATTTTACCACAGTGCCCTCCGTAAAATACTCTAGCGACAGGTGATAATGGCGTATGACAATATTGTTGACCTCAAAATGGCCGCCGCATACTACTTTTATAGTGAACGTCAATGTATGGTTTTTTAAATGATTTATCTAAAAAATATAGTGTTGTACTAATTGATGAGTTTACTATCGCTGCTTAGATCTGTTAGGGTTAAATTTAATTATTATTATATTATTTAATTTTGAGGCCTACCGTAGTGCGGGGGCACAAACGTGCGACTGTAATGCGACAAATCGTGGGTTCAATACATACTAGAGGAAATTAAATATTTCATATTTTCTGCTCTGGTAACAAGACAAAGTACTGCGTTGAGTTTAATGCCTCCAGAATTTAGCGGGAAGTGGGAAACGGAAGTGCAGAAATGAGAACGGAGTGTCTCAACACTACGTTCCCAGGTTCACTCTGCCTACCCCGCTTAGTGCAGGATACTGCGTGAAGCTAAAAAAATACATTAAATTAAATCAAATCCAAATATTCTTTATTCAATTAGGCCATTACAAGTAATTTTGACAGTCATAACAGCAGCGTATAACGTGTGTTGTATATTTCCACTCGGAAGAATGACATATTTTCATTTGCCTCACTCTGGTAATAATAAAAATCGCGCCTTAATACGATATCAATCTCAAAAATTGGGAGGAAAGTAAGGAACAATAGGTTCCCTATGCTTAACCTAGGTCCAGGATTTCCTTCTTGCTTTCATAAAATTTATGTTGTTATTTCATAAATTATAAGATAAGTAATATAACAATACAATATAATAATAAAATAAAATAACCAAGTACAATAAACTTAGGTACGTTTATGAATAAAAACATTTATTTTCTAAGAACGGATTAGTCTCATATCGTATCGTATACTCAACATCCTTTACACGGGGAAATGAAGAAAGAAAAATCCCCTTATAATGAACTAAAATAATTGTAGCGAATGACTTTTGCGTAAATTGTTTATTTTTGTTTTTTTTCCCCTTTTTTTCTTAGCTTTACGCTGTATCCCGCACATGGCAGGGTAAATTAAATTATAAGTAACGTTTTTGTACAGTTTGACGCTTTGTCCTGCATAATAGCAAAGTAGGGAGTATCTAGTGTTTATAACAATACTTTCGGCCACTTTTTCAAGATCTTTCAGCTACACACTGTATCCCGCATATGAAAGTTTAGGCAGAGACAACCTGATCACCCAGAAGGGGAACACCGGGCAAGATAGGGTTAATACCCTAGATAGATAGGGTGAATACCTCTAGGGTTAATAGAGACCTAATGGTCTCTAACTTGAAAGGATTAGCCCAATGACGTTAGCTCTGCTATCTTGCTAACGGCGGCGGGAGCGGACAGCAAATGACGGCGGTCATGATCTGTCTTACGAATATCAATACAGTTGTTAATTATTTGTTCTAACCATTACAAGAAGCCTTATTTAGTTAGATATTTTTACTATTTTTAAAGTCTTTTCCACACTTAGAAAAGAAAAAAACGTATAAAAATTTTATCGTAGTGGGATTTAAATTCGCGCCTCATGGAAGGCCACAAGTTTTCATCAAGCTCGTTGAAATTCAAAATTCTTATACGCTTGTTACAATTTATTTATGTTGTTAGCGTCCCGCGCAAAGCTTTCCAAGTGGAGCAGGTTCAAAATCCGCTACGTTCAAATACGTTATTAAAATTCGTAGTTAAATATTGTTCAAATTTCTAAATATAAAGTTGGCTGTGAATGAATCTTGTATTTTGAGAATTTTACCATATCCTTTGGTGAATTACTATACTATCTACAGGTTTGTTGTGAATTATCATTTATATTATTTTTATTTGACTATTAGTTTAAAAACAAATTTACGGATAAGATGGGGTTTAAGTACCTTTTACCCAGTCTTTCTCATAATACATTTTGTTTTATTTATATTTTTTTCGTTATTGTTTTAGGATGGTATATGATTATATAAAAAAAACAGAACGGAAAAGGAAAATAGTCAGAGGAGGCAATGAAGAAGATAGAATTGGTTTTGAAGGGATATATGTCGGCTGTGAAATCTTTTTCAGTTCCACAAACTACTTTGGTAAGAAAATTGGAAAAGGGTAGATAAAACAAGAATAAAATAGAGGTCGTAAAGGTATGGTACCTTTTTTTATTGGGACCTATTTTAAAAGTGTTGAAGAAGAAGAAGAAAAGCTAGTGGATTATTTACTGGACATGGAAAGCAGATTTTTTGGCTTTACAACAAAAAAAAAGCAAATGATTTATCAATTTTCAGTACAAAACAATAAGATTGGTCCCTTTTATTATGAGAATGCTGAAGCTGGCAAGGACTGTCTGAAACATTTTTTTAAGGAGACACCTAGAGTACAGTCAGGAAACCGGAAAATACTTCGGCAGAAATAGCTGGATTTAATAGGGTAGTTGTTACTATTTTCTGAATTTTTAATAGTAATAAGTAATTATTACGACGAGCACCATGGACCGAGTATATAATTGTGACGAAACCGGTGTAACTGCAGTTCCTAAAACAATATTAAAAATATTAGCTACAAAAGGCAGAAAACAAATTAGTGCTATAGTGTCTGCTGATCTAGGAACAACTGTCACAGACGAAATTCAGTGCCACCGGACATTGTATGCATATGCCACCAATGATGCCATTTCATTTAACTGTGCGACAAGTTGCTGAACTGCTTTTTCAAATAGCAATGATTTTAACTGCTATTTTATTTAAAACTACTGGTATTTAGCTACACAAGTCCAGTGTTTTTTCATACAGCCATTTTATTGATTCGTTAACAACGAATATTCCTTTTGCTAATCATATTTCTTCTACTAAAATATAAATAAAGATAAATACGGCACTGGTATCTTCTTGGACATCTGAGCGGTTTCTAGAATGATTTATACGGTTTGTTGAATTCAGTGGCACGTATAATTATTATTGGACGGACACTACGCATACTCAAAATATAGACTTAATTAAAAAAGCTCCATCAAACTGTGTTATAGTTTTATGTTTTCCACCGCACGTTACTCATCGCCTTTAACCTGTTGTAGTATTTATAAGACCATTAAGCTTCTACGATCAAACTGTATCAACATGGCTTCGAAGCAATCCAGGGATAGTAGGTACTGTCCGACAAGTTGCTGAACTATTTTTCAAATAGCAACAATTTTAACTGCTATTTTATTTAAGACTACTGGTATTTAACCACACGATTCCAGTGTTTTTTCAGACAGCGATTTTATTGATTCGTTGACAACGGATATTCCTTTTGTGAATGATCTTTCTTCTGCTGCACCTCTTACAACATTTAACAAATGTAGATATAACAAGCGCGACAGTTCTTGTAACATCTCCTTCCCCTTCAACAGTTGGGACAATTCATACCACTGAAAATACAACAACATTTATATATAAACCCCTCCCCAGGATGTTCTTATTGGCTTAATCCACTTCAAAATCAAAATAACTTTACTAGCCCAAAGCAAATAATACCTCTTCTCGTGACGAAGGAGACACCAAGACTGACCACAAAACGCGGTAGAACTGCGATTATAACATTCGTTTAAAAAATTAGTCACATAGAAAAGTTAAAAAAGTAAAACAAGGAAATTAGACAGAGAAAAAGGAGGAAATACAAAAATCACTCAAGACCAATCTCATAAAAAAAAACTAATCCACAACATCATCTTAGGTAATCGCCTTCAAAAGAGAGTGATGTAGAAACAGAAAGCACTCTTTACTAATTTTTCTCAGGACTATACTTGGACTCAGGCATGGATGGATGATGATGCAGAAGCAACGTTAATTTTCGAGTTTTATTTTTCTAAATGATATACCTCCCCGTCATGCCCGATAGGTCGGGTAAGATGGGGTATATTGTATTCTCAGAAGAGAA
>JAYDZJ010070594.1:0-15449 GCA_034509065.1 Eueides lybia
GGCGCTGTATGCGAAAAATGTTTTCCTGTTTTTCTGCTTTTCTGTTGAAATTTTTTCTGAATTTTGTTTGCTATAAAACTCACGGAATCCGAGACCTTTCTAACAAATACAAAACCGTGGAAATCGGTTCATGCTTACTGGATTTATAGCGTCAGGAAGGAAAACTCGACTTATTTTTATATATATAGAAGATTGAATATCTATATATTAAATACTTTCGCTAACCAGGCACTGACAGATACAGACGAAAGTAGCCGACCATTAAAAAAGTAGTAAGCAGTTGAAGAGAATAGGAAAGCACAAAAGAGACAACCCGCAGAGGCGCACCACGTACGCTCATGCTCTAGAGCGGGAATTGAACTGTACGTGTACGATCATAAGTTCAACTCCTGTCTCGGAGAATGAGTTGTTTTCATTTCCTCACCATGGTAAAAAGACAGAGCACAGCATTGGGATCACTTCCATCTTCCAAAACGTAATATCTTCTAAGTTGGACTGGATAACGAGGTGTGATACTACATCTACTTTTCTATATAAAAATTAGTTAAGAGAGCATTCGATTCATTCAATGGTAAGTAGCACCTTTGACGACGAATCGTTCGACTGCTATACGCGGGATACAAAGTGATACTAAATAATGGCGCCAATAAGGCGGCAGATTTAACTCTTTTATTATACTTTTCCCTTTTTTTCAACAAAATAAAATAAGTTGATATATTTATAGCATTAAAGGAAAAGAAACGTTCTTAAAGTATTCAGCGATGCTAATGTGAGGAAAACGACAATTTGTTATTGTTATATTACTGGCCTTTTTCTTCGAAACAACTATTAGATAAATATAACATTCAGGAGTTTAACTTTAGTAAGGAAAATCTAAAGCTCCTTTACTCGAGATTAATTTCGTAAAGTAATATTTTTTAAGCTGTGTATTTAATTGTATTAAATTTAAATCTTTATAGTTTCATTTCTTTAAGGGAAAACGAAAAAAAATATAGTATTAATTTTTTTGTGCAGGTGATAAAGCTTAAAGCAAAGAACGCCGGCACGTACAAAATATTGTCACGTTCCGCTTTAGCCAAACGTTTAAGTGATAAGGAGGCACGTTCAACCTAAGAGTAAGGTGGTGACACATACCTGTATCTCTTTACCAGTACATCAGAGACTTTATTGAATGACAACTTTGACGAAATGACTGTTTTTGATATAACTAATTTTAGTTAAATATTTATTTCTCAACATCCGTTACAGAGTAAGACGAATTCATTTATAAAAGTAAAAGGCTGTGAGGATGGATGTTTGTTTCATTTAATTGCAAAAAGTACCAAATGGATGTTTAACTTTTCAGTGATATAGCTCATAAATCAGAATATCGCAGTCTATAATTTATGAGAAAAAAAAAATATATACTTTTTAATTAAAGCGAACGATGCCGCGTTTTGGTACGCTAATATGTTATAAATAAAAAAAAATATTAATTTGTTATATAGGCAATTCTTATATTTTCATAGCGTATTTTTAAAATATACAAGTATAAAAAGCTGTTCACAGTAAATGTAATGCAATGATAAAAAAATATCAAATGAATTATTTTAACCGGATTAATCACGTATATTGAATTTTATACATTTTTGAAAACCCTCGGTTTCGAACATTTTATAGTAGTCCATGATCACAGATAGACTAAAGAATATTAATTTAAAGGAAAATCTCATAAAATATTTATTTAAAAATTGAATTATATTTATAATAATAATTTACAAATAATAAGTACGAATCGAGTGTTATCAGTATTTAATTAAAAAAAAGATAATATAAAAATACCGGACTACAGACACACATAAATTCACACGTATTCACATTTATTGAGGCCTTAGTGGCGCAGTGGCACAGAACCTGACTGTGAAAGCGATATTTGTAGGTATTTTTTCTTAATGTATTTTTTTATTTTTTTCTCACTGTAATAACAATACGAAGCCCAACATTGATATTTGTCACTCAACAACACGAAATATCTCAAACATTGTGCAGTGGGTGGGGAGCGGAAGTTATATATGTTATTAGCGGAATAGAGTGTATAAAAATACGAATATTACATTCTGATATACAACAAATACTCTTTTAGTTGCTATACTTTTCAGTAAGGTAGTCAAAAAAACGGAGTTTTTTTAAAAAAAAAAACAATTTTTCAAAAGTCCTTTTTCTTCTTTATTTAGAACAATAAACAAAACAGCGACAGAGTATCGTAACATCAAGCCCGTGAGTCCGTTAGATCCGCGTTTCTACCCTTAGGGCAGTGTAAGTGTATACTAAAAAAAATCTCTATCTACGGAACGGAGCACCAGGATATTGCAAGTTTGCAATTTCTCGCATACGGAGTAGCGGGCGGCCACTAGTTCATTGTAAGTTAGTTATCAGAATTTTGAATATAATATTTTTCATCTACTGCCATTAAATTCAGACTGTAATTTATATTAAGTTTTAATACCTCGTCATAATCTACACCTAATGGTTTCACTTCGCTTATGTCTAGCGGAACTTTTAATAAGTTTCTTTCATAAAACGATTTATGATACCTTTTTACTTACTTATAGACCTTATTATTCTCCTTATTATTCATTTAGGTACATTTAAAGGTGCATATCTGGGGCAGTTTGTGATAAATAAAAACAAGCAAGTGCTGGTTGGACTCCCTCACCGAGGCTTTAATACCACTTGCAGCCTAACTATACTGCACCTATAAAAATTAACAAACTGAGTATTGTGTGTTGAAACATTCTCTCAACACCGCACTTTCTCACAGTGCCAGAGTTCTAAATTCCCAGTAAAACAAAAAAATAACTATCTATGAAAAGATTTAACAAAGAAATATGTTCAAAGCCATTAATTTAAGGCTTATTGTTTTTTAACACCGCGTAAAAGTACTTACATGTTTGGTTAGGACCATACACATGTCTTCCAAAAGGCACCGACTAAAAGCATTTTCTTTATGTTCTGTTAATATTTTACTTCTCCACTGTCACCGAATTGTTATCTTTAAGTCATATGAAGTAATTTTTGTAGACGCTTCGTGACCCATTTGAGACGTTGTTATGTGATAATTATAAGTACTAGGTAAGAGAGACAAGGGAGAAGAGCTTAGCATCGATTATATTAGAGGAAGATCTCGTAAAATGCACAAAAAGACTTACGTGACGTATGTTAGTATGACGATGTTGATGACAGTGAAACAAACAACATATATAACTCTTAAGCTTTACCTATATATTTTTTTTTTAACTTCACGCTGTATCTTGCACAAGGCAAGGTAGACAAATGAAACTTGGGAATTTGGTTCCGAAGTTTGAGTTCCCAAGTTTCATTAGAGTTATATATGTTGTTAACACACTCCATTCCACACTTTCCGCCGAATTTGAGGCATTGCGTGTTGAGTAGCGCAACTCAACGCCGCGTTTCCCCTTAATAATAGAGCGAAGAATTGAAATATTAAATATTTAAACTGAAAATATTAAATATTTCATTTCATCGAGTGGGGATCGAACAGACAAGTTGTCGGTTACAGTCACTCGCTTGTGCCGCTGCGCCACGACAGGCCTCATATATTATATAAGTAAAGCTTAAGAGTTTTATTTTATAATATTAATATACAGATTCTATACATATATAAATACATATAGGCATGTTGTGGAGTAGTCGTACAAGCGGGTGACTGTGATCGCGATAGGTTGTGGGTTCGATTCCCACTCGAGGAAATGAAATGTTTAATATTTTCATTTCTGCACACTGGTAACAAGGCAAAGTACGGCGCTGAGTTTCGACAATCAATACATAATGCTTGAAATTTGTCGGAATGTAGTGAACGGAACGGAGTGTTTTAACACTAATTCGCAAGTTCCCTCTGCCTATCGCGCCATGCGCGGGATACAGGGCGAATATGAGAATAAATATATAATACAGAAGCTGGAATCAAACCTACGACATTCATTGGTATAGCTAAATACTTTCTTATTATTCCACATATTTAAGGCGTTCTCTACAATTTTAGTTAAGAACTCTAGTCCAGTATGTAATTAAGGTTTAATTTAAGAGCCGCCTGCGTCATGAGAGGCGACACACGACTGCACTCAATTACTAGGATCTTATTTATGTGTTAATGAGATTAAGTACATTATAACAATAATTAAATATGTTAATGGCTTTAATTCTTACATGACTTTGGTAAAAAAAAAAATAATATATATCAAAATAACTTATTGCATAGAAAGATGAAAAAAGTTACCTTTTAATGATTTTACTGCAGTGTAATTTCTTTTCATTTTACTATTAATAATAGTAAAATGAAAAGAAAGAAAAATACACTTAAAAAATAATTTAATGTAATGGTTCAATAAATGCAAGCGTGACGATTGTGGCTTGACCCCAACTACTTTTATTTACTCAGTTAATAAGATAAAGGAGGGCGTAAAGTTTTCATATATATTTCTTGCTATTTGCGGGATGCAGCGTGAAACCAAAAAAGATAAAAGTACTAGAATCAATGAATAATTAAATTATATGTATACAAACCATAGTTATTTCTTTAAACATATTTTCTGTAATTTTTTTAAATTTTATTTCGAAAACTTTACGATTTACTCCTAGAAAACAAACATATGTACATAAAGTTCACGTTCACCTAAACTATTGTAATGGAAAAAGTGTGAAAGCTTTTGGCATTTTGTTAAAAAGCTCACCGTGCAAGTAGAATGAATGCTTGGATCGCTCGAGTAAAAGCTCCGAAAGAGATCAAAAAATTTAAATTTTAGTTGTTCAATCGGAATCTAAGAAGATTCCGATTGAACAACTAAAATTTAAAATAGATAAAGATAAAATAGACAAAGATGTCTATAACAGTTTTGTCAAACTATTTTTAGAGTGTTCGAAAGTCATTTGAACAAGTAAACGCTGATATATAAGCTTCTTTTTGTCTGATTTCATAGCTTCACATTGTCCCTTATATATTAGGGTAGCCAGGTAATATCGAATAACAGAAAGTTATGCCTCAAATTTAGCGTTATGTTCCAAAGTTCCGTCTGTCCTGCCAGTAGCTAAAATCAACTTAAATAAATTAAAAAATCCAGCATTTTTTTTGAAATGTAAAATTTGCAATCTTGTACCAATAGTTGCTTACTATAGATTCTTTATATTTTGTGCTTTAAAGTCCGCTTTATGTGTGATGAATTTAAAATAATTTTAAAAAGTATGCATCAGCTTAATTTAAGCAAGGGAACACAAACATTGTGTATTGAGTGGAGGAACTTAATGCCATTCTTAAACTACATATATTCATTAGCCCCATTGGTTATTGAACTAACAACACCACGACTGCTTTATTAAAATGATTTAAAATGTTGTATTAAAATTATGAATCATATTTTTATTAATATCCGTCGAAAATCGGAAATGGTATTGTTTTTACCCTAGGTTCTGCCATTTTGCGGGACAATAAATATTGTTCTTTTGACAAAGTCCTTTGAATTCTTCATACAGAGATACAATTGAGCTATTGCAAATGAAACGTGGCTTCATCTCCCGCTCAGGAAGATGAAGCCACGGCAGGAGGCTTTTTTGTAGTTCCATTTTGTTCATTAACTTAACGCCATGCTTTGTCTCATAACGAAGACATGAAAATATTAAACCTTATGTTGTATAACCTATTTACCACAACCTCAATTAGGTAAACGGAAGTAAACGAAATGATCTATCACTACATTCTCAAGAGAAAGTGTAAGTAGATTAAAGTTGAAAGAAAACAACATTTATTACAAATGATAAGAACTGTTTTAATTAATAGATTGTGGATCGAATATATAAAACAACTAACAAAAACATTCATCCATATCCACATCAAACAAACACTTTTTGATGGAACTCCGTAAAATGAACGATAAACTTGAGAAGGTAAATATAATGTTCCTTATAAGGCACATTTCAAACAGAAATTCCTTTAGTACTAATAGAGTTTAAAGGATTTCATTATGGTGGATTAGATTGGCACGCCGGTTTAGTTTCCGTAACGGAGCTTGGATAGGCTAATATATAAATAAAATAATACACAAGTTTTTGGATGATATGTTTGCGCAGTGGTGGTAACTGAATACTTTATGCGACGGTTGTGAGTTCCACATTCATCTAAGTGTATTTTTGTTAAATTACAATGTTGACATTAGCCACCCAACACGCAATATTTTTATGTGGATATTCACGTTCAGTGCGGTTCTTAGTCTGCATGAGTTTAAAGGTAACATTGTGTTTATTTGGACATTAGTAATAATAAATGTAAAAGAATATATTATTTTAAATGAAGAAGTTAATAGCTTGTGATATTGGAGAAATTATTACTATTACGTAAAACAAGTCATTACCTGGTACTTTGTCCGTATGGCTAAATGAAAATTGTAAACATTTGTAAGTGTCCAAGGTGAACGTAAGTATTATGTGCTTTATCCAAACCATTAACCAAGAAATTTGAATAAGTAAACCTGGAAATAAAAAAGTACACTCATATGGATTAAATTTAGTCTTTGGTTTTATAACTTAGTTACATAGTTACAAGTCGATTTAATAAAAGCGTGTTGAAAGAACAAAATTATGCGAAGTAGGTACTCGAGCCGACCGCTCGATCAGATATCCGACGTGTCATGATTTGCTTTTTCTTCCCCTTCGCTACCCTATTTACATCATTAATTTAATACATCACATTAACTTTCAACCTGCATCAGCATCAGCGTTTTTAGTAGTTTTTCTTCTTCGTGTTGTAGAGTTTCTTCATTTCTATAATAATTTCCCAATTAAGTTAAGTTCAACATAGTGCAGTGCCGCCGTAGTGCAGTGGTACGGCATCTGACTGGTCGTGATAGCTGTGAATACGATTACCATTTGTGGAAAGTACATTACTCTTGCTTTGGTAACAAGAAAAAAAAACCATGTTAAGCTTTGCTACTAAACATGAAATGTCCCATTAACTGAGCTGAGCGTGGCTAATAGACAGATAATCTTAATAGTATAAATAGACTACAGTAGAAATTTTGACATAAATATGAAACATTAATGAGCAGCTGTATGCGGTCTACAGCATGAAGGTTAAAGTAAATTAAATTCACAAATAACATTTTAGAAAACGTAAACAAACTTAAACGTATCAAAATTTTAACTTAGAAGCCGTCCATGCGCTTTGACCAACTAAGACACACAATCACACAATTCTTATTCACCCACGTTAAAAATCTTATGCGTTCGTAACAAATTATTGATGTTGCTGTTGTTATGTTATTAGCATTTCAGTAAGAAGACTTATACAAACTCCCACCGTCCAAAGATAATTGCTCAGAATGATCATTTAGTAAGAGAGAACGATATTTATGAAATATAATACATTTAATATGTTATTCCACAAAAATATTCCACAAAGCAAAGTTCTACAGTTTATACAGTTTATTATTAAATTCATTAAAATAAACAAGCAAATAACAAGTTTAAAAATATCTCAAAGCTACTAGAATTTGGGCAAATAACAGAACGCCGTCAAGAAGGCCTCTTGCTAAGATTAATGACTTTCATTTCAGTAATTAATTTTCATTTAGTTATTTACAAAATTGTCTTGAGCTGTGTCTATCGTCTCGAATGAACAAATAAGTGCGATAAGAGGCGATGCTTAAGATATATTTTAAGAACCAATAAATTGAACCTAAAACTGTTTACAGTTAAATTTGTTGACAATTGCACACTTTTATCCCTGCGTTACAACAGGCCTCAATAAATGATAATTAATTTATGTTCATTCCTCCAAGTGGTAATCTAACTCAAAACCGAGGCTTTTACAGGCAGGCTCTGTACCTTTAGGCTAGAACAGCCTAGGTGATAATACTTTTTTGTTAATTTCACGGGTTATTCCAATTAGATGTGGACCTACATATATTAAATAATTAAATTAATTTAAACATTTAATTTTCAGCTTGACGCTGTATTACGCGCGAGGTAAAGCGAACTTTAGAACCTAGTGTTAATAAAACTTTCAGCTGAGTTTGTTTATACTAATTATTTTATAGTTAAAAAATGTACATTTTTTTATCCATGTGTTGGGCACTAGATTGAATATAACTGATAGACTGAACCTGTGAGTTCAAAGAACTTATTTAAACGTTGAGATTTATTAAATTAAAGATAAATTTAAGAAATTTAATCCAAACATATTAAATATTAACAAAAACAAACGTAGACACTATCTGGTGTCGTGCGTGCTTTGATATTCATATTGGACTCAAGCAAACAAGAACAGAATTAAAGAATACAATTCTTATTTGAATTTTTAAGTAAATAATGAATAAAAATACCAAATGTATGCGTTTATTGATTTTTTTATTTTGAAAAAACTAGTCAAGTGTGAGTCGGGTTCACTCACCCAGATTCCATATCAATTTCTAGATAGAAGTTCAACGGGAAGTACAACTTATTAAAGTTTCCTAGCATACGCTCTTTTTTTGTATGAAATAAACTGCAAATATATTTTTGTAATTTTTTATATCTATAAAATATCTTAAATTTTTCAATCAATAAAGTGATTCTTGAAAGGTTCTTTTTTTGTTAATAAATTAATCTATCTCTTTACCACTTTAAATACTAAATTACGTATAGTAAGTAAATCTATATTACCAACATTTTTGTGACAACAATTTGTAACAATATTCGGTAAAACAAATTATAATAATAATATCATTATTTTACTCCAGCGGGCCACAAATAAATAACGTAAGATTAGACTCTTTGAAAACTTCTGCGCTTGAGATAACAGAAATGAAAATATATATTATAGATCATTTCAATAACTTTTGAGCATCACACTGTATCCCGCAGGTTATGCTGAAGGGAATTTAGAGTCCAGACAGTCTATTCCTCTTTTTCTGTCGGATTGTTGATAAAGATGAGTGACGGAATTCAATGCCTTGCTTTACCAGAACAAAAAATATTGCTAATATCGGACCACGTTGATGTCATATAATTCAAACTGACATATTTTAATCCTCTGAGACCTGTCATCAAGCGTACGACTATTAATGCGACAGATTGTAAGTTCAATCCCCACTTGAAGAAACAAAATGATTTTATATTTTCATTTTCTTCCCTCTGGGAACGGAGCATCCATTACTCAACACGCAATACCTTAAATTAAATATGAAATGAAAGCCTTGATAGGGAAGAGGTGCTAACTTTAGATTCCAAGTTTCCATCTGTCTACCATGCGATGTACGCAATACAGCGGAAAGCTAAAAATAAATAAATTCTAACTGTTTTTTCAATTTGAAATTGAACCTACATGCATCAAGATTTAGTCTAGCCCACTGCACTGACAGTACTCAACTAGTATACGATTTAAAACTATCCTTTGATAGATTAAATCGTATAATTTCTGATGCATAACTTTTTGAACAATCCCCTAATGCCTTGTTTCAAGTTTAAAAGGTCATTGAAATTGCAATTCCTGCACGTCTAGATATTCTTAGACCGCCATCGATAGGACTTAGTGAAATTAATGAAACGTTTTGGGGACTTTAATGTATGGAACGATGAGCAAAAGAAATATTGGTAGATATTTTGTATGCTGATATTTATTTTGCTTCGCAGTTTAAAGAAAAATGAAAATCGGGGTCCAAACAATCACTAGTTCATCTCAATAATATGGTCATGGCTCAAATGCTGTTGATTTGATTATCATAAGACATAACTACACAACAAATATAGATAAAACGGGCACACAAACACACAAAGACAGATCAAACACTTTTCTTCTAGCGTCGGGGGTTTAAAACTACGGACTTTCCAAATTCGTACAAAGTTCTTTTTATCTCATATAAACAATATAATACATTAATTGCTAATTAATGATGTTAGAAGAGTACCTCCCGCAAGCCGCAGACTTCACCGTTGGCAAGTATCAAGATCGTAAATCTATTAATTATTAATAATTATTACTTTATTTTATTTATACATTACGTAATTAGTTTATTTTTGACGTGTAGGGAGTGTTTTGTTTTTAAAAGAAAATATAATTATTTTTGTGTAGCTTTTTATGAAAAAGCTATATTTATGTAAGTTGAGACCTATCGTAATATAAGACCGCAACTGTAATCGCGACCGATTGTGGCTTCGATTTCCTTATGAGGAATTGAATTACTATTTAAGTTTGCCATTTTCTCGCTAGACGGTAGTACGGCGTATTCCATGGTCTTCATTGTAAAAGAAAGAGTAAAAGATCTAAATTCGAAAGTGCGGGTTTTGTATGCCGACACTTCATATATTTAAAATCTGCACTATTTTCTTAGAAGATTATAATAGTAAGTTTTAAAACCGCAGAGTTTTAATCACAATATTTCTCTTGAAAGTAAATTTAACATTGATAATTTATCTTGCTATATGCTATTGTAACACTGTATGTCCTAGGTTCTGTGAATTACGTTTGCGGCAGTTGAGAGGTTGAAAAAAAACCGAATAATTATTAATTAATTATTAATTATTTATTAATTATATATTAATACAACAATTACTTAAAACTAACGACTACTTTAATCGAAGTGGGAATAAAGAGTGCCTTCTAAAAAATATTACAATTAATAAAGTGGAATTAAAACAATGGAAAACTTAGAAATTAGAACAATGGGGTATTGAAATGCTAATACGGGGAAGTCGCGAGGTGGTCGCGTGGGAAGCTTCCATCAGCTTGGTCCGTCAGCATATTCGTAGGGTTAGGGATCCGTAACTTGTGTCAATCCCGAGTAAACGTTGATTGTTAACAATTCAAGATCAGGTATGTAAAATCAAATTCAGATAATAGCTACCTAATCGTAATTCTATGAATTTCTCATGAATTCTTAGAACCTCCTTAAGATTTGTGTATTAATTGGATATTTCAAAATTCACTGGATCCTCTAACGCTTCCTTATCGCTTACAATTTGTTAATTGAAACATTAAATATTTGACAATTAAATCTTTTCCTTCAAATTTCCAGTCATGATTTTTAAAAATCATTCTCATAGATTTCATTAAATTAATATATGTTACTAATAATTTTTTTTTATACATCATCAACGTACAGACAGCGATAATTAAAAAACTTTATTATAATATGTGTAATAATAACTTTGATAAAGCTAACTTCTTAAAATATATCTTGAACGTACACATATTCATTATTTATCAGTAAATTAATTCAACAGACGCAAGCATCCTTCAACTGGGTTGGAGTTTTTCAGTAAGAAACATTAGCTTTCAGTTTGAATAAAGAGATATTGCTATTTTAAAGGTAGAATAGAGAAGGTTTTCATTCTTTAATATATTTAATAAAGTTTTAATTCTATCAAGCTGCTTGTCAGAGAGATTATATTGAAAATGTAACTATAAATTTTCAAACGATGTATGGAAAATGTCAAATTATTTTATTTGCATATACCCTGCAGGGCAAACAGCATAAAAACGTTTCGTGGTGCGCAACGTAACCAAACGACGCTTATTTTAATACGCGTGCGAGCGTAGATATAAATTTAATTAGTTCTCTCAAGGCATAGTTGAACCGACAACTGTCGCGTTTAGTCACCCCCGCTACGCTCTTATTCCTCAACGCTCTTAAGTCCATAGTTAAAAATTCCTAAGTTCATCTTCCAGTAAAGCTTTTAATAAATTTAATAACTAAATATCTTTGATCAAATGATCGAAGCTAAATATGTAAATGTTATTTATTTAGATGAAAATCATATAGAATCATTGGGGTTTATATTAATTATCGTTTTTGAATATACCTACCTGAGATTGATCGAATCCATTTTATCATATTATTAAACTTCAATACTAAAAGAACATTTTACGGAGAGATTTGTGCTGTGACACTCTATTTTATATATTCTGCATAATTTTCGAGACACGGCAAGTTATAATTGGTGGAACTTAACGCCGCGGATTGTTTCTGAATCAGAGCGAGTAATCAACGCTTATACACGCCGCGTAATGGTCGTTTCATTCGAGCGAAAACATGTAGATATTAATATATATCATTTTCTCGTTCGTTTAGTGATTGAAAATACTATATTCACGTTCAAACTTTACAGATCTAATCCAAAATGGCGTCCCGTATGATAAGTTCACTTATTAAATGCCTGCATAAATAAAAAAAAAATTAAATACCTGCATGGTCCTTTATATGAAGTGTTCTGTATATTATTCTGTACACTTTCTTGTTGGTCTCATCTGAGGTTAACCAATTTCATTGTCTCGGATAACGTAGACTACTAGCTTTCAAGAACAAAACATTATCACATTCTCTGGACGTGCTATTGTTTTTGTAGATAACCTTATTTAGAAAGTTAGTAAAAAAATCTATTGTGAGGTGATGTAAAAAGTAATTTTACGTGCGTTTGCTGATTTAATATAACATGTTTTTAACAACGTAATTAAATTTTAAATAAAATGTCAAGTTCAAATCTTTAAAGCACTCGGTCATATTTTTGGATTTTAATGGAAAACATAGAAGTGTTCGTAACTTTATTAACAGAATTGATGGTCTTTGCAGTTTGATAACTACGAGTATATTAAACTAGTCGTCGCTCGCAACTTCGTTTATGTAGGAAATCCTTGATCCAAAATACTGCTATTGAATCTTGGCAAAGTAATTGTAGCTCTAACTGCTAACTCAATTTTCATAAAACATGGCAAAGAAATAACAGTAGTAGACACAGACATACATACAGACAGACATGTCAAATTTATAAACCCTGTCTTTTTTTAAGAAAACATTCCTTTTCGCCAATGTTTACCTATCTAAGTCCCATAGTTTCGTATGTACGTTGTCTCTCCGCCGTTCCCTTCCCAACATTCTGTAGAATTTGAAGCATTGCGTGTTGAGTGGAGGAGCTTTACTCCGCGCTTTGCCTTTTTTCAGAGCAAAGCATGAAAATATGAAGTATGAAATATTGCAGTTCCTTTATTGGGAATACGGTATGCACACGCTTGTTGGTGCCCCTGAGCCACGATAGGGCCAAATTTATCGAGAAAAATAGTAACATCATTAAGTCGGTATTGGGAGAATGTTCGCTAGCGTGGCTGCAAAAAACCCTCGACTCGAATTTCTTCAAGAATTTCATTCTATTATTTATTTTCATTTTCATAATTTCAAAGTTTTCACGCTTTCATGCGATATCTTAAAAAAACTTCAATAATAAATATAAATCATAAATAATAAGCTAATGCGAGACGCTGGAGACCATACTGGGAATACTGCTGTGTACCCAGTATGGTCTTCATTGTTTCGTTGTCGACAGACGACCAGGCAATCACTCTATGAAATACAATAAGAATGGTTTGTTTCAAATAGACAAATATTAACAGTATAGATTTTTTAAAACTATTTACTCATTATTATCACTTTATATTAACATTTATATTGACACACTCAAACAAAAAATATTATTTTGTGTGTGAGTATATTTGAATGACACAAAGATTTTGATCGTTTTAATTGTCTTTTTTTTGTTTTTCTCTGGATAAAAAGCATTGTGCTTATTTACTAAGGACGCAAAATTTTTAAAAGAACATTCACTTACTCAGCTTTACGCTGTATCCCGCACATGGGAGGGTTCATTTTTTCGTCTCCACGCTGGGTCCCGCATTTAGAAAAGGCAACAGTGGAATCTACTGTATATAATACACTGCAATCCCTATATGCCACTGATCGGTGAATGTCTAATCTCAAAAATCTCTTCGCCTTAAGCCCAACAAATTGGGTAATATAATATAAGAGAAGTGTATTAAAAATTATTACAGTTTCACTAGTTAACATGAAATGCCTCAAATTCAGCGAAAAGTGGGGATCAAAAGTGGAAAGGAGTATCTTGAGAATAGCTTTCCTCTGCCTACCCTGCAATGTGTGAGATACAGCGTGAGGTTAAAGAAAAAAAAACAGTGTATTTTGTTAATATAAGGTAATATGGTTTTTTTTTAAAATACAGTGTATTTTATATAAGTATGGTAAGAAAAATAAGAAAAAAAAATCATCTTAATTTAGACTCAAGTATAACATCGTTATCGTATTGATTATTATCGTTTTTGTGCCAAACAATGACAACAAGTCATTCGTTTCGTCATTTTCGTTTATCGTTGAAACTGTTTACGCAATATAGGGTGTAATATAAAAAAATGCGGGAGCAACGTGAAGCTAAATCAAATGCGAACAAAGTTGCGAGCTCAAGATGTAATCCCAAGTATATATGACAAGAGACACATACATGACATACCCTCGCAGCTCGAAGCATTAAAGCTCGTTTGGACGCTGTACGTACGACTTTTTAGTACTTTAGTACATTTCATAGGCTTCGGCTTTTATTGTATGAAATAGCGGCATTAAGTACCTAGGGTTAAGTGTCAGGTTCTGTCAAAAATGTAATTAGTTATATCAGTAGGGGGAGTGCTGTGTGGTTTTAAATTATTTTTTTGTTCGTTTTACAATATCTACTTTTTATAAAACGTATGAAAATCTGAATTTCCTATCCGCTTATTACAACTTGTTTATGTTGTTAGCAAAGCAAGAATTATTATTTGATAAAAGAGAATGTGCCCGTTAATAAAGTAATTATTTTTGATCATACCAGTTGTAAAATACCTTCATTTCTGGTCATTCCTCATTAAAATTCATCTATCACCATCTTAACTACTCTGATGTTACACGAGACATCGGGTGGCAGTGATATCTTACAATCAGGTGACACGTTTGTACGATCGATTGCTCTTTGTTGTGTCCTTAAAAAAACATACATTTTGACGAATACGGTGAAAATTTGGTGCTTAATTAACCAGTTATATGTAATTCACTTCGTAAATGTAGTATGTATTAACAAGTAGGCTAAGTGTCTGTAAATAGACTTAAAAATATTTATAAGAATTGCTTGTACATAGATAATCAGTTTTTCAAGAATTCAGCATTTAAAAACAGCTTTACAATTTCACGTAATCTCGATATTAAAGGTCTTGAATAATAAAGTCAGTTCTTAAATAGTCCATGGTCACGGGCTACAGATAATTAAGCGTTCATAAATTTGGGTTTTCCAAAATATATAAAACTAAATATACCCGATTATTCGGATTAATACGAGTAGCTTCATTTAAATTTTAATAACATTTTCATATATCTATATTAATTTTACCGTATTCTATTCTATACTCATAATTTATTTAATTAACATAATCGCCTCTTATACTTTAATTCTGTATCGATCCGCCATTTGTAAGTGTAACGTTATCAATCACGCGAGTTAAGACAGTGGCAGCTCTATCAAAGGTTACATGTGGCGCGACGTGATGCGCTCAAACGTTCACAATCGAGATTAGTATTCATATTTCATAGGAATCATTAATTCAGGTTCAGTGTTTCTAA
>JAYDZJ010084543.1:0-15097 GCA_034509065.1 Eueides lybia
AAATTGTTTGACGTTCAAAAAACGAAGCTTGTAACTTCTTATTTTGAATAAAAATATTTGAATTTGAATTTGAATTTTTGAATTTGTAATAGCACCAAAAACAGTAATGTTCAATATTTTTTTTTGTTTGACTGTGAGTTTGTACGCGTTAATCTGAGAAACGGCTATCTAGATTTAACAAACAATTTTAAAAAAATTGTTTATCTGTCTTTCTTGCCCGAACTAATCTCTAGTTTATCTTAGAGGTTTAAATAAATAGTTAAGCGGCCGAAGCTGCTGGTGGGCCGTTAGTAAGAAGCAAAGTGAATCTCCAAATGTTATCGCTAAGCATCGGGAGGGCTTAATGGCTAAAGACAACGTCAGAATGTTTTTTATTATAACAGTAATCAAGTATAGCTGTGGCTAAATCTATCGATTAACGCGCTGGCTGGTGGCGAGTTACAGCGCACTGATAGTGCTAAAATATTCTTTGTATTTTCATCTAGCCATATTGATTAAAGCGGTGATATATATGTTCAATTATTTTTTTTCATATAGTTGAAATTTTTATAAAGTAATGTTGTAAAAAAACGCACTCAAATTGGTTCCTCTATTCTGTATTTTAGGTGACAAAGACAGACAAACAAGCGGGTGAAATTTATAACAACTAATGTATATCATTAAAGTAACATATATTGGTTTCGTGATTATAAATACATTCTTTCCAAGAAGTTTAATTTCATACGATAATATACAAGTACAAGGTAATCATGACGCAATATAAAGTCTAATTTGGGGTTACGATTATCATTAAATATTTAACATTTTCCAACTCGTCGCCTAAGGTTAAGAGAGAAATTGACTTTTACCCAAAACGTTATAATAAATTTCACCCGCTTGTTTGTCTGTCTTTGGCACCGTACATACAGAATAAAGGAACCAATTTGAGTCCGTTTTTCTATAATTTTGTCTATCGCGATGGTTCTAAGCTATATAAGTATTTTATGCAATACGAATTTGGTTTAAGTAAAAGCTACATGTTTGAGGTAGTCGAGGTTTTTTTTAATATTTGAACTTTTTTATCCGTCTATCCATTTAAAATGCTCCAAATATTCCTTTTATTAAATTTTGTTGTTTAAATTTTGTGGAGGATTACATTGCGTCACCTGTTAGGCAATTTGTCAGGATTGTAAATTGGAAAAAAAGTGACATTTTAACCCTCAAATTTATTTTTAATTTAAAGTTTTATTTGTATATATTACATAGGTACATGTTTATTTAAGATATAGAATTCAATTATTCTAGTAAGTATATACATTCAAATTTATTCAATGTCAGCCAAATGTATATTAATAAATTGGAAGCTGTTTACTGGGTTGATTATACTTTTAATTAAATTTGAAAAAAAAATACTCCACAATGAAAGAAGGAAAGTTTTCCTACATTTTTTAAGCAATGCGTGTTGAATGGTGGTACTAAACACCGCACTTGATTTAGCAGAGATTCTCGAGAGTGGGGGGATACGAACCCATAATTATCTTATTATTAGGCAACTCCACGTCGTAACACCGGCCTCAGGTTAAATTTGTAAATTCTTCTAAATAATTTAGTACAACCTATTCTATAATAAGTTATTAAACATCTTTACTTGAAAATAAACACACACTTTGTAAATAAATGATTAATATTAGATAATTTTTACATTTTATCACATACACGTTTTACCAAGGCAGGTTCTGGCATCATATAGCTTTTCTAAAGATTAAATCTCAATAAATCTGCGATAAATAAAATTTATCGCTTTAATTTTAAACGAATCTTATATAAACGTACCTAACGTTATATTTAACATGCCGAGCACGGTTTAACGCAATAATGAGGATCGAGGATGCAGCGGCAAAATAATTAAATTATCGTAAGCTTTAATAGAAATTTGTAAACGTGCAGGATTATGTTCATTTCATATACTAGAAATTTAATACTTGTAGGTACCTATTAAAGACTCACGCAACAACACGACTATGGCACTAATGCATTACAACTCGTAATAAATATTATTTTATTATTACACATTGTTCAATAAAATATAGTAAATATTAACTCAAGGCTTATATAACAATTTAGAACCTAAAGTTTCATGCAAACAGAATGAGAGATCATTTTGTCAGACTAAGCAAGTTTAACGTCGTCGATAAGCGTGAAGTTTGGCGACAGATGTTCTGTATCGATACAAGTTGAACAGTTGAATGTTGCTACGAGTATATTTCAAGGAAACTGTGAAATATTGTAGTGAAATAATATAATACTTATTGAATTAGATAAAATAATTATTCAATATAACAATTATTTTATCTCATTATATATGAAACGCTAGTTCAAACACATTTCATTAAAATGACTTAACACTGTATTATATTTCAATAGTATGGTTTGAATAAGAAGGGTTTGTGTTAAATCTTTTTAATATTGATACAGATGCCCCGTAATTATGTCGCTGTCGAAGATATTAAGTTGAAGCTTATTCAGTAAAAAAACCTACAAATTTTGACCACTTGAAGAAGGATGTAATAAAACTATCAAACACTAGTAGGAAACCATTATTTACAGTTGATCAAGATTTTCGAAGAGTAAAATACAGCAAATTATGGATTGACGATAAGACGAATTCGCAGAATAGCCTTCCAATTTGCAAGAAATGTACAGATGGACACTTTACATTGGTAGGCTATAAATGTGATCTCAGTCGTAATTAAAATATAGAGTGGATGTTAGTTCGTTATTATCCCACTTGGTATTCGTGTTAACCCGACAATCTTCGGATAAACACGAACTAAGAGTTTTGTTTTATTTAATAAACTTTATACTTTAATTTTGGCGTTTGTGCTTAGGTGTTCGTGTTACCCCACTTTCCCCTAATCAAACAATAATACGATTTCTTACGAACGTGACACAGGGATACAAGCGTGGGATTGTAAACACGATAAGTTGAGGATTCGATCTGTACTCCTCGATCTGGCAACGGCAAGCAGATTTCAGCAAAAATGGAACGCGGAAGTGGGATCCTACTGGGAATCCTAATGAGATGAGTCTTAATACTAGGTTCCTAAATTATCTTTATCTGCCACGCTCTCTGTGGAATACAGCTAAAACAAATAACAGAAAATAAATAATAATCCTATTGTATCATTTTCAGCCAGTCCGTAACGTTAGGTACGTATAACTAATGCTACTCTACAGTACGCCATGTAGCAACGTAG
Organism: Eueides lybia; assembly: GCA_034509065.1. Lineage (NCBI taxonomy): Eukaryota > Metazoa > Arthropoda > Insecta > Lepidoptera > Nymphalidae > Eueides > Eueides lybia. Next base: position 3,237 of record JAYDZJ010084543.1, read on the forward strand.
CGGAGTAATGAGATATTAATGGGATATCGATGTTCTCAGAAACTACTTCTGAAACAATATTCTGAACTACAAGTGTCCATAATTGATAGCGTACGAAGGATCACTAGTTCATCGGCTAAGTAGACTTGCACTCGATTTTATGAGAATCGTTAGGCGTTGTTATACCCTATGTTTTTAAAAGCACCTTCTCTTTAAATATCTATAAACTTTATAGAATATTTTAACAGAAAATACTGAAGCTTTTGTTGCTAATTATATTCAAATTAAAAATTAAAATATTCTTTCAAGATATGAGTAAATCAATAACTGAGCAATATTAAAGGATAGTATATTACAAAGTAGTTGAGGCCTGTCGTGGCGCAGCGGCACGTGTCCTGTAACCAACAGGTTCTGAGTTCGATCACCAGTCGAAGAAATGAAATATTTAATATTTTCAATTTAATATTTAATGTTATCATTTCCTCGCTCTGGTAATAAGGCTAAGCGCGGCGTAGAGTTTCGCCACTTAACACGCAATGCTTCAAAAATCGGCGGAAAGTGGGGAACGGAAGTGGAACGGAGTGTCTTGACACTAGGTTCCTGGGTCTCCTCTGCCTACCCTGCCTTGTGCGGGATACAGCGTGAAGCTAAAAAAAATGCAAAGTAACATTACAAATGTTATTCAAAACAATGCTTAACTTAGTATAGCAATTATTTAAACTAAAAAACTTTCCATAGCTCTGAATACTCTATATTCCATATTACTAAGTATTTTTTAATCATTTTCAGAATACAAAAAAAATGAGGAGCATTTTAAATATAAGACCAAAGTTTGAAATTTAAAATGAAATTCCGCTTCTGATCTTTATTGCTCTAATAAATCATATGAGAACCTCACATCGCCGGAGGGTCGAAGCTCAAAGTTTATATAATCGCCCTGCAAATTATTATATTTATTACGTTAGGATGCGAGAAGATGAAGATCATGTAATATCCATATTCATTAAAATAACAATATCATATTAATATAATTTATAATCATTTAGTTTGTAGCTAAGTGGCGTTAAAAGTACCACTCCCATTCTTCTTGTGGGAATCATTAAAAGCGATCGGGGGTTAAATTCTTTCCTGTATAACATAAAATTTTACTACAATCACCAACAAACAGTGCCGAGCGCGTTATAGCATTAACCTCCTTATCATAGGCATCATGTGCGCCCTGCTAATCCTAGCTAAAACAGCAGGTTTAGTTAGAGCAGGGCAGAATGTGTTAAGAATCTCTGGCAGAGATTCGGCTGATGAAAACCAAAACAACAATACAATTAGAAACACCAAAGATACTCAGCACCGAAGAGACGGTATAGAACCTGATAGAAGAGACATTCGTTTTCGTTTCGCCAAATTCAAATTATCATGCAACTCTATGAACGAAATCAAAATTGTGTTTGTAAAAACTATTCACAAGATGGCTCCAAGTTCTTCAAGATCCCTTTCCATTGGTGACCCATAAGAACTCTCTAAAGAGGTATCTTATGAGGGAAAGGCGTGAACTGTATATCAGATGCTCTTTTAGCAGACGACGTGATATGGGTCCACAAAACGCGCAAAGCCTACCAACAATACAACTAAACGGAACTATGGCTCTAAAATATTCACAAAGAATCTGAATATATAGTTACGTCTAACCTTGAAGTGTACACAGAAATTTAAAGGTACCATAACGTGGAGAAAAAAGATATAATTAATGAAATAATTGTTTTAACAAAAAATCAATATCATTGTTATACTAAAGTAAAATGTTGTAAAAAGTCTTTTGAAGTAATATATGACATTTTCTAATACAACAACTTAAAATTATAACCAACTAACTTTATCGCTTGAAACCAATTCTAAGCTACATATTCCGTGAATAGCTTTAAAACTTTGCACATTATCGAAAATGCTATCGTCACATTAATTATCAGTCTATTATTTTAAACCACCACATTCTCGAACTTTATGTAAGTCTACGTGACAAACGGGGACGTTCAATTATAAAGTCATAGCAAATGGGATATACTTAAAATGGCTTGGGTAATATTATACTTTACTATGATGACTATTTAGCGTTATCAAAAACAAATTAAATTATATGATTATGATAATCAAACATAAATAGCTTTACATTAAAATCCTTGTAAACTTAAAGGAAACACTACATACTTCAAGCACCTTGAACACAATATTACTGCACATACTGATGTCATTAAATTTTAAATATCATTAAATCGGTATTAATTTCCTGATTTAATTAGTAAAGACTTTTTAATTTTTGATATCAGCAAAACCGTAATGGACGTCTCACGACGACCTAAACAGCGCTCGTCGCTGTGAAATATAGCGCTAAATGTCAAACGCCCACTTATTCAGCTGGTCAGAATTAAGGACAATTCGTTTCCCACTCACCGTCGAGTTTTTTTAAGTTGCGTATTTAAAGGGGAAATTCAAGTGTAGTGTAAAATAAGCCTTCCAGAAAAAGGATATTTACGATAAATATATTTTAATACACCTTAATCTATAAACGTTACCACCAATGATAATAAATTGCTCAATAAATTACGTATAATGACTTAAATCGGAAAATATGTTTTGAAAGCCCATAATAATAAATAGTTAGTTAAAGTATATATACACTATATAATCATACACTAAATATAATTCTCTTAATAGTAATTATTACTCAGACTATAAATAAAAAAAGCTCTTTCATCTGTCAATTTACATAGAACATAAAAAATGATAAAGTAACGTTAAACTTACGTTATTTTACTCGTTTCCTTTTGCAATTCGTCACCATTGAAAACTAAAAAAAGGGATTAGTGATATAAAATAGTATAAATAAAAAAAAGCATGGCGTCAAATTTCAGTTGACACTGCTTCGGATTCCGCCACAAAAAAAAGAGATGTTTCACTCAGCTTTCTATTTACTCTTAGACTGCTACTCGGGATAAGGGAAGAACGTAAAACTGTCTGTGACCTCGATATCAAAAGCAAATTGAGTTCAGGCTGTTAATAAAATACTTCCACTTCAGTAGCAGTAATTTGTTTCTTACAGCAAGTGGTACAAGAAATAGTAATAATATATCCTTACAAAAGCTCCGCTTTTACCTCAAAGGTAGCTTTGTGGTATTTTTCTTTATCGCGAAACTTTAACTACATATGAGTTTTCTTTTTATTTATTTGACTTGTAAGGTAACATTCATAATTTTACAAACACACATTTTATAATTTCAATATACAGTTAAAATATTTGTGATTATTAAATTATTATGTGTTTGCGAGCATCTCTCGATACTGATTTTTGAATCAGTTGTTAATTAACCAACTTAAAGATATATATTTTTTTCTGAGACCTGTCGTAGCGCAGGGGTAGAAATTTAAATTAATATTTTTAAATTAAACATTTACATTTAAAGTGCTCAAACTGCGTTCGGGTAATAAGGTAAAAGAACGTGGCGTTACGTTCCATTACTTAACACGTAATGATTCAAATTTGGGGGAAAGTGGAGTGTCGTAACACTAGGTTCACGTTCCTTCTTCCTGCCCTGCCATATGCGGGATACAGCTGGAAAGGTTAAAATAAACGGCTTAAATTACTTCCGCTTTTATATATTACTATAGAATTCCAAATTACATATATGACAAGCGCAACGTACAGCTCCGCTGAGAATTATGCAGATAACGAGTGTACAAATCATGGCAGCATTATTCCTAAGCTGCATTGTCTCTTAACACGCTGTAACGAGCAAAATTACAGACACGAACTTTATTACATTATTAAATGTCCCAACTCCCAAATGTTTCCATTTTCTTTGACTGTGACGTTAAATAAGTTATATGTAACTCATTATTTGCACTTTGCGCAATATTTGTTGAATTATAAATATTCTGTTGCTGTTACTAGGTTTTATTTTAAATAAGTAATATAGTACATATCTAGTGGACAATAGGTATTTTTGCTATAGAACAATCACATTTTAATAGTAAAAATACCACACTTAGAAAAAATATATGAATTTAATGTTGTTTTGTAATAAGTAAAACAATGCCCAGTTGTTGCTCTGTAAAAAGATTTTTATTTTAAGAAACACGTGTCACATTCTTACAAATTTTGATAAAACATATTTTAATTTAATCAAATACAATGCAAACATTCACCTGTAAAAAGAAACAACATTAAATGCTATTGCTTCAAACAATCTCACTTATTTACAGTTCTGTTTCTTTTAATTTATTAGAAAGTAATTAAAGATATATAAATCAAGTGGAATCTCCATATTTGAAAAAAGGCCACAGACAACAGACACCGGCATAGACCACAGACTACAAACACCGGCATAGTCAATCCATAAAGATAAAGAAAGCGCAGTAAATTTAAATGGACTAAAGAGTTTCATTTACATATATATTTAAAATTCATTTGAATAATTTGAACCCGCGCCTTTTGGAATCCGTCCAAATGCCCTGACCACTAAACCATAAGTTATCAAAAACATGAATGTAGCGGGATTTCAACCCACGTTTCTTGGAATGTTTCTATAGCTGATCTGACCTCTATGGGCCATACACTGATGTTGTAATAATATGTTTTCTCTCATTATATTCATAACATAGGGTATGTAAGAAAAACTTACTATTCCTTTTTTTTGGCAGGGTAGGCAGAGGGAACTTGAGAACCTAGTGGTAAAACACTCCGTTCCACTTCCGTTCCCCACTTTCCGCCGAATTTGAGGCTTTGCGTGTTGAGTGGCGGAACTCAACAGCGAAGAAATGAAGCATTAAATATTTAAGTTGAAAATATTAAATATTACATATCCGCGAGGGGGCATTGAACCCACAACCTATCGGTTACAGTCACACGCTTGAACCGCTGCGTTACGATAGGCCTCTACGCCACGACAGGCCACTTACTATTTCGCAGGTAACTTACTGTTACGTTACTATATTTTCCATATTTCACACATAAAAAACGTCGGCTCCTATATAATAAATAAGTTATTAAGTTGTTCACATTTATCATAAAAGCAAAATAGGCATTGCACATGAAAATTTTAACAAGGGGAAAATGTTATACAACATGTTAACGAATTTTGTAACTTGAAAAGTCTTTGGGCACTATAGAATATAAATATTTAATATATATAAATATTTATATTCTATAGTGAACACCAAGCCAAGTTAAACCAAGGCCACTATTAAACTTCACGCTTATTAAAACAAACACGAGAATAATGAAAACCAATGAATGTAAATAGGACGTCTGCATACATAATTTTCTCAATGTAAGATGTTCAAATGAAATATGAAACTGGTAAGTTAATTAAAAGTTTGAAAAGAAAATGAAAGATTGAAAAGATGTAAGTATATATATGGTTTTTCAAGCAAAACATTAAAAAAGTTTTTCTATGATACTTTTTTTATTTTTATTAAAAGATTTATCGAAGATGAATATATAAGAGATAGCAACACAATTTAAGTATTTCCATAAGTAAAAAATACGTGAGGATCGTAAATTGTAGCCTTGCGTTGAAATATACCAAAAGCCTTCTTTAGGTGTCATAAAATATTTTTTGAATTCTTCAATAAGGAATAAATTACACAGCAAAAAATGCAATTTTTTATTCTTATTTAATTTTTTTATTTATTTAATGATTCAGTATAAAAGATATGTGCTGCTATTTTATTTTTCAAAAACATTTTGCGTGGCAGTTCTGTTACCCAACACGGTATTTATATAAGCAAAATGAATCTCTGCCTACCCTACCATGTGCGTGATATAATGTAAAGCTGAAATAAAAATATTAGTCCCACCACTAAAACGTCAATCAGTAATAATCAAATAAGTTACAAACTAAACACTGCGCCATGATGGCTACGCACATAATGCACATTGAAATTCCTAAATATTTTATTAACGATTAAAAGTCGAAGTAAATAATATATAGAATGTTGTTATTTAGCTAAAACTGGAATAAAATATATAGAATGATTGAGACCCATCCGCGATCCTTGAATTACACTTTTTTATGTACAAATCTAAATAACTCTGTTTAGTCATATCATTAGGACCTACTTATAAGACAATATTTTTACATTGAAAATTAATATGTCAGCAAAATTAATAAAAGCTTAATATTTTATATTGGAGTATTTTTTTATTTATTAAGTATAATTAACTAAACACTAAATATTTAGGGGAGGTTGCCAAAGTATAACTATGAAAAATCTGGTTACCATATAGTAGAGTTTAGATGTATAGAAATCTAAATATTCCTGTATTTGTATTGTATTATAATATATTTTTGTATATATTTATTTAATAAAATTTACATTAAGCACACACCTACACAATTATTTCCCATGTGACTAGATTGTCTGGTATAGATGTTTTTTAATCGTTAAGCCTTGTGTGCATGTATATTTAATAAGAATAGTAGTCCAGTTTTTTTTTTATTTTAGATATTAAAATACGTGAGATAAAAGGGTTGTAAGCTTAATCGTATGCTCATTTCAACGCCGAATGAAATTTCAACGTTAATGTGCACCTGCTCGAAATAAACACATTTAATTGGGGACCATTTCGTGGACTAGTTTGTGGTCGTATTAAATTTAATTACGTTTATATAACAAAAATATATTACAGTACCTGTAAATATGATAAAATATATAAAAATATATACTTAGTGTATTTATTCCAGTTATTTAAAAAACCTAATATAGAAGAGCAACAAAGCGATGTTTTTTCTGATATGTCAATAAAAAATAAAAGCTACTCTGCCTAAAATATAATAATATAACAGGAACAAATATAATTGTACTTATTCCGTTTGATTGATTTTTTATTTATTTAGTGTCTTCAAATTAAATTCTACAGATATATAAAAATCAAACGAGGGCATAAAAATAAAGGGCGTTAAATGGAAACAACTAAGAGTTGTGTGTGATAGATACGACAATTTGCTAAGTGCTTTAATTCTAAGTTAACTCCGACCGTAGGTAGTCTGACTGACTGACTACGTCGGAACGTTTATTAACCTTTAACTAGTGACGTGACAAATTTATAACACTATAAGGGACATGTAGTCTCACAGGCTACTACTTTTAAGTCGACATTTTGTAACAAAATTGGATTTGAATGATTTAAAATGTATTTATATTAATTTGTTAGTATGTAATAAAGCAAATATAAATGAATTCATTTAGTTTTTTACAATTACTTTAAACAAAAACGTTATTTAACAAATATTTCAACTTTTCAGCTTTAATTGACATGAGGTCCTTATCTTAGCATATTAATAGACCTTACTAAATTGATATAACAAATTTAACTCTTTTTAATTAAAATATAATCAATATAAAACCAAAAAAACATAAAACCTACTTCTGAAAACAAAACATTAAAATTCTGACACGGACATTATTAAGTATAAATCATTGGCAATTTTTACACAAGAACATTGCAAACATTTGGGATGGTAACATCTGATATATGTGTACACTGTTATTCTGTGAAGCTCATGTAGACAAACACTACATGCCCTTCGTTTGCCTAGACTAGTTTCAGGTATTTGGCCAACTTTTTCAACCAAATCGTCAACCATAATTCGTTTAAGCACTAGCCGTAACTCCCTTTCGTCCAAATCAATATTTGTTGAAGCCAGTTGCCAACTGCTCAAAGGGTCTTTAGCATTTTCACCTGTCAGTTTTGAGGCAGAAGAATGCGTAATTATATTTTGTTACAGTGTACGTACCCTAGAATTGGGAGGCGTCTTCGACCATTAATAGCAATTTTTACCGTAGTAAAAATTCGATCTTCGTAATTCTGAAAGAGGTTCAGCATTATGAGAAAAATTGTTGGACTTCTTCTCTATTCATCTGAATCCCCTCATTACTGCTATTCTCTTCTGAATATTCTTCTCTAGATTTTCATCTTAGTCACGTAACTGCAATAGTTCCCGATCGGAAACCAAAAACTCAATATCGCCTTTACTGTCAGATTACTTTGAAAGCACTGTTTTTTTCTTCAAAAGAAGGACTATCTAGTCGTACTACTTTTCTTTTTAAATTACTCGACTGCTGGTTGACGTTTCTTAGTGTTTTCTGCCATTTTGCACTAAAAACTGAAAAATAATTCGAAATCATATTTGTATGAAAAGTAGGGACATGTAGTCCCACAGGCTACAGTCAATTTTCTAATTAAAATTACTTACTCGTAAAATAGCCGATGGCAAGTCTGATTTCTTCTGTGATCGTTTTAGAACTAAAACTAAAGCTACTGAAACGCGGAGTCGCAGCAAGCGGGTGGAACTTGTCAATTCTAAGAATTTGCTAAACACCCGACGCCTGTGAGACTACACGTCACTAGTTAAAGGTTAAGTAGAAATGTATTTTTTATAGATAGAGGATCTTAAGCTTGCGCAATAGTATTATAAAATCATATTTTTTGCGTCTTGACTAAATTTCAACGAAAAAAGTCTTACCATATTATCAGAAGTATCATTTTTGACTGCAACTCTTGTAACAAAATCAACATTGAAATCAATATTCAAAGAGTCTTAGCGTCTCCATATTTAGTTTTAAGATTTTTTTTTTTTATTTTTCTAGAAAGGCTAGCGAGCTAAAGGTCCACCTGATGATAACCAGAACCTTCGTCTATGAATATCTACATATATACATACTGAGGAGGTTTTAGATGCGTTGCCAGCCTTTATCCTCTGGGATACAGAATATTTTAGTAAATCTTCCGCATTCGAAGTTGTCCAGCTAAGATTACATTTCATAGTTTATGAAAACGGTAAGAAACAAATCAACAAAACAATCAATCGATATGATCGCTCATAAAGCAACTGAGATTAAGTTTATTGACTTATTCGCAATTTAAATTGCATTTAAGTTAACTTATAATATAACTCTATACTATTTCACAAAATCACCAACAAACACAAAACTTTATAGGAGATAACTATTTTTGTTACAGGATACAAAATTTTACGTGTACACAACGCAATAATACATACGAGTTTACGTCTTGATTTTACTATATATTGTATGATTTTTTTCGCGTGATCAAATCTTAAAGAATACTTCTCTTTGATCTGGGACGAAATTTGGCTAAAACATAAAATTTACAATACAAGTAAGAGAAAACAAACAAAAATTGAAAATTGGTAGAAATTTTAATTTCAATATTTACTCGTACGTACATCCCAGTAAAAGAGTATTTTTGTAAAAATACTATAAAAATATGTATTAAAGGAATCTAAATCTTTGTAATCAGCATATTATCATTCCCCTATTGTAAATAGCTTTTCCATTTTCATATAAACTATCATAGATTTTAATCAGATTTAAATAATACTTAAGTAAAATTTTCCAAACACATAAAAATTCCATTAACTAACCTAACCTAACCCTAAAGCTATAAAAACGCCATTTACGTTGAAGGTCATTACTATCAATACTGGAAATTGCAAATAAATACATATCGTCTGGATGCTTTACCTTAGAACGTGTCTTAGGGTACGTTTAAGATTTTTTAAGCTTAAAGTTACCTCAATCTGGATTGATATCTGCGGGATACATATTTCCTTTTTTGCTATTCGTAATTTCGAAACATTATTATCATACTTTCCATTATGTTTGTATTATAACAAACGGCGTTTCCTCGCAATAGGGTAGCTATTAAGCTACCAAATAGCGCAACTTCGTTGGACAATAGAAACATAATATGTTGTAAAGAGCACTTTGATTTCAAGCGAGATTACTGAATAAGTTAAGATCCGATTGTTTGATGTTTCGTTGAAGAAATATTTATATACAGCTACTATATTTATTTTAATAATCTCTAATTGATGTTATTTTTTATGGAAAAGACACGGCATACGAGCGTACGGCTTACCTGATGGTAAGTGTTAAAAAAAATCTGTAACTTATATATGGCTATAACTCTACTTATAAAATATACTATCCGACATAAGAATAACTTTTTAATTTGAAATAATAGTTCCAGGGATAAGCGTCACCAATCAAACAAACTTTTCAGCTTTTTAATTTGAAATAAAAAATCACGTAAACTATCATATAACTCTTTTTTTCATTCTTCTCGCTGTATGTCGAAAGTGGCAAGGTAGGTAGAGTAAGTTCGGGAAAAGATTTAGGAAACTTCGTAACTATTAAGACACAGATACTCTCTTTCGGACTACTTCTGGAGACATTGATGGTGATGAGATGTAACTCAGTCCCGCTTTTTTGTCTCGATACCTCGTTACCAGGAAATAAAAATTTTGTATACTTAATTTCATCGATTTGAGAACGAATCCACAACCGCCGCACAATCGCCGTACCCGCGAGTTCCTGTGCCACAACCGGCTCCTAATATTAAAACATTTATCATAGTAATATATTAGTTTCACTTAAAAATATTCATAAAAACTTACCAAACAGCAACAAAAGTAGATCGCTCAAAGCTAAACTGAACAAATAATAATTTGTATCAGTATGCATCGCCGGATGTGTCACTATCACCACACAAACCGCCACATTCCCGATGACCCCCGTTAGGAATATAAGAAGAAGGAATATTGTTATAGGAACTATGCGATCTAAGGGAAGCCGCCGAGGCCCCATCATGTACCAGAGCATTTCCTCTTCGCTACAGTCGAAATGACTCAAGTTGCTACATCTAGCGTAGAACTGTTCAGCAGTTTCGTTGATACGTAGAAATTCTTCCATATTGGATTTTCGTTGCACTTTTTCACACTATATCACTATTTTTGTCATACTTGAGTTTTCAGTTATTTTATGGGAACATGTGATTTGTTCTGGGGAATTTTTCTTACTTTAGAAATATAGTTCTTTTTTAATAAGTTATTTTTAAGTATTCGAGCTTCCAATAGAAGTTATAGAAACCATCGTACATTGGTTTTATCTCGTGTGCTATAAAGAATAAAAAGAAAATATATTTTTAATTTCATACAGGTAGAATAAACTCATATTTTATATTAAGTAGATAGGTTTATTTTAATTTTAAAGTGCGAGTATGTAAGTCATATAATTATTATCTCTGATTAGATTTGATTGAAAATTATCTTGTTTTTATTAAACAATTAATTGGCTGTAGTTTAAATTATAAAATGATTACTTTTAATGCTATATTATTCATAAAGTTTTCTTCAATTTTGTTAGATATAGCAAACAACTTCGTTTAATAACTTGGTAGCGAGACCGCTACGTGTCTACGAGGCTACGTCCGCAGCGCACCGCGGTGGCACGAGGACTGGCTTTCCTAGAGCGTTTTCAAAGGTTTATAAACAAAAAAAATCTAACCTTTCTAACTTTAAATATTTTAGAGAGGTTTTTTCTAAATTCCACATTAAAAAGAATGAACAGTCTGCCATGTTATCAGTGCGAAGAAATTAAAATATGAAACATATATAATTCCTTTGAGTAGGGTTTGAATCTACAACCTGTCACAATTTGAGACGTACTTTTGTGCTCCTGTGCCACGACATTTCAAAGAAATAATTAGAATTCTTTTAATAGAAGGTATTTTCCAAAAATTAAATATTCCAATCTTAACTCAAAGTGTTTTCCTACACTATCGCAGAAAGAGTGTCAGACTATTTCTTCTTAATAAAATTTGATATGTTCCAAATCTTAGAGCTAATTAAAGAAAATTGTACTCTAGAGCAAGTTATACATATATTAACTGTATTATAATACAAGGCCCAGGCTTGCTGTATCTCGTAAATTACAGGATGGTAGTCATACGGGCACCGTTCTCTAGTTCCGATCGGCTTTTTGAAACATCATGTTTTTTTATAATACATATTTAATAGAGAACT
>JAYDZJ010094400.1:0-14868 GCA_034509065.1 Eueides lybia
ACAAGGAATCCCCCTGTATATTAATCTGCCGCGCTCGAGTAAATCCCGGAATCCCCTCTTCGGCTCCTCTACTATTAGGCTTATTATAATAAGAAATACAGAGTAAAGTACTTGGTTCTACTAATTCAATCTAACCATTATTCATATAAATGTATATGTAAAAACAGAACCTAAGAATGCTGTAAATAATTAGCATGTTGATATACAGACCTTACAGTATTTTAGTGTCAAAATAAGCAAAGGGAACTTGGGAACCTAGTCTTAAGATACTCCATTTCGTTTCCTACTTTTCGCCGAATATGAGGCATTGTACATATATTAAGTGGAGGTACCTCATCGCAGCGCTTTTCCTTGTTACCGAGCAAGTAAGATACTATATATTTCATTTGAAAATTACATATTTCTCTTATGCAAGTAGGGAAGCGAACCCATAACCTGTCGTTACAGATACACGATTGTGTCCCTGCGCCACGTCCTCTTTATAAAATCGTATCTATTAATTTTGTACGAAATATATTTGTTAATTTAATTGTATAGTAAGATCTCATTTCGTGCCAACTCAATAGTTGTAGGACCATGCAAGTATAGATTTTTATATAAAATGCAGCAAAAAGCTCTAAATACCGCAGATTTTTGATATTTCATATGATTGAAGTTTGGCACCTTCACGCAATCGCAAGATGAAAGAAATGGTCTTGAGATGGATAGATGGCTAACTAAATAGAAAAGAAATGGTCTTGAGATGGATAGATGGCTAACAAATTAATCCCATGAGGGTTCTGTTTTTAGATTTTGAGGTACGGAACCCTAAAAACTTCTTATTATCAAAAGTGTATGAAGAGGGAACTTAGTGTAAGATTCTCCAGTTTCTGCATTATTTTCGGGACATAACGTCTTGGTTAAAGGAATAATTCCAGAAGTCTCAATTGTTCCGATCAAATTGTTGAAACTTTTCAACTCAATCAAATTTGAGTTTAACTATAACATTCCGAAAGGCGTAAAGTTAAACCTTCTAAATACTGTTACATTTTCAACATCAAGAGTTAATTCTTGTTGAATAATATCCCATGAATCAACTAATCTTATAATCTTTTAGCAACGAACGTCTACGAACTTCTAATATCGGATTACTTAAAGTGAAACATTATTTTGAATGTGTGTATAAATTAAAATTTATATATAAACAGTTTTAAAATCATATGATATAAATTTGGGATTCTGATTTGAGCCATTGTCTATATAAATAAAAAACAAGATACTGAAATCCAATGATAGGTAGGCAAATCAAATTTCATTTTGTGTTTTTTTTAATTTTTTTAAATCACGTTTTGATTAGCTTTCGTCGTATCTGAAGCAAACTTGAGATTAATTTAAAAGAGGACAAGGACTAAAAAACTAAAAAAGCTGTTTTAATAAAAATACTAAAAAAACAAAAACAAATAATTTTTCAAAATTTTGAATTTAGAATAAAATAAGAAAAGCGTGAAGTGCATGGTGTCAATAAATAATTAAAATCTTTTGTTATATTATTCTTTAACAAATAACAAACGTGTTTTTTTTTACTTGTTTCAACTGTTATTTATTAAATTTATTATTTTTAGTAATGATTTATTTTGAAAATAACATCTTACCGCAGAATTTTCGAACCGCGGTGTTGCTGTGAACAGTGATTGTATATAAGAAAACCCCGATGCTATATTTTTTTATAAAAATTGTCAAAAACCACCACATTTGGTTCTTTTATGAATATGATTTAAAGCTAACATTATAACAAATAATCATTTAACCTTTTTGATATTTACTATAATATTTAATTACAACGTATGGAAGTATCATTGATGCAATTTTATATATTAGCACGTTTGAAACGTTAGCGGTGACGAGAATATCCGTTTTGACAAATTATATTAGCCCAACGGTAAAATGAGGGCCTTCTAAGTACTTTGGGCATAATGCGTTTATAAATGAATTTACCTTATCATAATGTTGTTATGTAAAGAAATAGTAAACTATTAATGGAAACAGAAATAAGCGACGTTAAAAAGTACCGACATCAAAAACTAAAAAGCATAAAATGATCTAGTAAAGCTTTAAATTAGAACACTTCTTTTTACCTTCAATTTTGATTCACTTTTGATTATCATAAGTATGTGCTACGTACTGGTCTGCTACTTCTACTCGAAGTCGGTGATAAGATTTAAATAAAATAGAATTTAATATTTAAACAATTTAAATAATAACTGTAAAGTTACAGCATCATTAAATTGTTGTAGGTACTTTATTTGCAGTTTTAATCTACTTTTTTTCATTTTTATTTAACGTTAACTTACTAGAAGACTAGTTAGTGCCCCTGAAAGTTTTTTGTGGAGTTTGCTTTACTTTTTAGTATCTAGAATGTTTATTTTTTAGAAATTAGTAAGATTTTTCTAGACCATATCAGGGAGGTTACGTTATTATAAATTAAATATTTATTATTGTAAGTAACTTTGGGTATTTCTAAATATATAATATAGTTATTATACATTAAATATTTATTGTTGTAAGTAACTTTGGGTACTTCTAAATGTGATATTAAATATACCTTAAGCCTACCTGTCAGGGACACGGTTAACAAAAGAAGTGATCTATATAAAAATCTCTTAAAAAAGGCGTACACAATATCAGGTAACAATAACATCGTTTATGTAGACAAAAATGCTTATAAAATAATAATTACCAGGTGAAACTAAATTTAATTTTAAGAAGATCAAAGGACAAGAAGCTCCCATGAAAAAGAAAACGAAATGTGTAAATTTGATTCTTTGAGTGATCAGTGTATCTGTTATTCTACATCAAACAATATAAGATCCACGTAAATCGGTCCAGAAATCTTGGCGTATTCATTGCATGGACACACATTAAAAAAAATATAACAACCGAAAAGAGAACGTCCTCTTTTTTAAAGTATGTTAAAAAATAAATGAAATGGGGCCGTCATGGTGTAAACTGACTATAAGCGGGACTATACGATTTCAACTCGGCCGAAAGAATTGCTTTGAATTCCTCGCTCTGGTGAGAAGACAAAGCGCGGCGTCTTTTCTTCAAAGTACACGCTGCCGCTGTTGTATTTTTATTACTTTTAAAGTGTTACTCTAGAAAGAAAGATATTTGTTCAAGAAGTTTCTTAAAACTCGCGGTCCTTGGTATCGGTGAATTTCAGTTAAATTCGGGTTAAACCGGGGGTAAACCGCGGGTTCAAATCTCACTACGTTCAAAATTTTATACTTTTTCTGAATTAGTACCTACTTATATTATAAGTACACGCAACGTCTCAAAAATTGGACGATCCGTGTGGAACAGAATAATTAAAGCTAAAAAGTAATAATTAAAATAGATAAGAATTTAAAAGGTTGTTTCTGCTTTAATTTGGTTTCCTAGTTAAATATACAACTAGTTTATCTGAGAGATGAAGTGATTTTAGCTCTTTAGCATATTGAGTGAAAGCTCTTAGCCTATATTGTATTATTATGAATATCGTTAATAACATGTTTTATATTCAAATTAACTGCAAGTACAGTAGTTTTAAAATTTGTTGTTAAATTTTATAATTATAAGGTTCAACAAAATATAAGACTAATTTAAAATAATTTGTGTTTAATTCTAATTTCGATATATTTTTAAGTAAAGTTTAAGATCAATAAAAAAAAACAATATCCTTCTTATCATTCAACTCGCGTAACGTCGCAACTTTTCAAATGAATTTATTGCTGTAGGTATCTATTTCAGAAAATGCTCAAGTTCATTTAGTGAAGAAAATAGACTAATTAAGTTTTTTTCAAGTGCTGTTTTTTAATCTCTTTTACATAATAATATTAGAATTACTTTTATTTTCAATACAGTAGTGATAAATGATGTGAGGCCTATCGTGGCCATAGAACACGTGACAGGTTGTGGATTCGATGCCCTTTCCAGGTTATGAAATATTCGCTATTTTCAAAAGAAATATTAAATGATTTTATTTCTTCGCTCTGGTAACAAGACCAAGCGTGGTGCTGAGTTCTGACACATAATACACAATGCCTCAAATTGCGCAGAAGAATCCGAATGGAGTTTTTTAAATACTCGGCTCCTAATTTCCATCTGCCTACCCTGATTTATGCGGCATAGTTGCGCATTCGATAGTCATATGAGCAATTAAATATTTAATATTTTCATTTGATCGCTATAAAAACGATGCAAAGCGATTTCAGTCAATAAACACACAGTGTTTTTGGAATTCGGTAAAATAACAGATATGTATTTATTGGAAAAAAACTGCCTTAACACTAGGTTCCCAGGTTCTCTCTGCCTACAGCTATGCTTGTACAAGATTCAGTATAACATATATAATTCAGTCAATACATATACATTTGGTTATTGTTAGGCCATCCTAGGATGTAATTCTGGTTTTTTTATTTGTGCCTTTTTATGGAATATTACTTATTAGTACTATAATATTATCAAGAGGAATTTGGCTCCACATTTCACTTTCTCAGACAAGGCAAATGAATATAGCATACTCATGAGTTCCCCCATATGTATACTATTTAAAATAAATAGAATTCACAATCATCGCGTAGGTGATCTTCTTAATTTCTCTTGAATAGCTAGAAAACAGGTAGAATATTAAAGAAAAAAAACTATAATTAAGACTAACGTTTATAGTTCGTACGTTTATAGTAAAAGAAATCAAACGGATCACAGTGATCATAAAGGATTATTTGCAACGAACTTATTGACGCGGAATCAAAGAAGAAAGAAAGCGGGAAAAGAAAATACGATTTACTTTGAACATTTTCCTCGACCGTTCTTGATTTATTTTTATGAATAGTAATTAATTACTGTCATAAGATACAAAATCCCATCTGTTTGTAAGAAATCTGACAAAGTGTTAAATAATTATTTAGTATTAGGTTACTAAAATAGCTATTAATTAAATTGGCACGCTGAAGTCTAATAGGCTGTTTGGTTGCCTATTCATATTTTGGTTTTTTCTTTTGGTTTCATCATTAACAAAATATAAAGAATATTATTTATTCCTTTGGCATGGTGTTGTTAAATTATTATTTTATATTTAAATATGGGAAGGTTAGATTAGGCCGTCTTAGAACAGGCAGACAGTTACAGTAAGCACTGTGCGCCTGTACTATAAAGCTTTAGTTATGGGTTCGGCTCCATTTATTTATATATCTTCGTTCGGGCAATATGACAAATTTCGGTGTTAAGTTGTGCCCTTCACTACACAATATCTCTAAAAAGATGGGTAACAGATTCTATACGAGGAACAGAATCCCCAAATAAAATATTTATTATTGACATTTCGTCGTTCTAGTATTATTACAAGACGCCACGTAGCTTACCATAAGGTAAAGCGCGGCGTTGCGTGCTTCCACATTTGTAAGTTTCCTCTGCCTATCCTTTTACGAGTATGTGCGGAAGAGAGAGTTGATCTCCGGTTTAAAGATCTTTTTTCTCACTTCGATTTTAAATATGTAATATTTAAGAATGGGTGGAAGGAGCAGATCGGCAGAGATAAAATAATCATATTTATATAAACTAATGAACTCTAAGCTGCAAATAAAAACGCAAAACCTCTTAGATACTCGTAATAACATTATTTAATAGCCAACTACATTGTGTTTTAGATTAAGTAGACTACCCTTGACTACGGACTACTACGAAGTATTGGAAACGTCGGGTTGTCAAATTGTTTATAACTCGATTAGTCCGGTTAAATTTATTTTATTTAAAATTAGGGGGCTCCATCCCCTGCTCGCTTCGCTCGCCAACCTCCGTCGACCCCAACGCAAACGAAAATTAAACGAAAACACATGTATCAATCAATAAAATCAGTAAAAAATAAAATATAACGATCAGCTTCTTAATTCTACACCTTTATCAAAAACAAAAAAAAATCAATTTACATCTTGATCCAAATTCATAAAGAATCACAACATTTTTTTTTCATATTATAGGCACTCACGCGAGTGCCTCACAATACACGTTAATCTCGATCACCTTTTCTTCTAGCTTGCACTCGATCAATCAATATCAATTTTCTATGTCAACAACTATTAAACAAAAAAATCGTACAGAACAAAAAAGTATTTTATAGAATAGAGAGATGTGTGTATAATAATGGCGAAAATCAAAGATCTTTTCTCAGGTAGTCATTTAATCTTTATTTGGTTTTACTGACTTATTTCACATTTTATATTAAGTTTACATATAAACTGATTTGTTTATTTAACCCTTCCGAGTGAAATATTTGCCAAGCGAAGGTAGTAACATAACGAGTTTGTTATCATTTTTACTAAAATTGGGAATTCAATTTGGGAATTCCAACTTTTGCACGGAGCAAATATTTGAATATTTATTGTGGGTCCAAATACGGTTTTATCAGTTCTGCATTTCTTATTTTGAGTTTAGTTTTAATGGTAAAGTTATTTATGCGATGAAAATGAAATGTTGTTTGTAAAAAGCTTCAGTTGCTAATACTTCTGCAGTTGCTAATACGTTTTCATTTGTTTCTCTATAAATATATTACTACCGACAGAATAAAAACGTCTATAGCTAATTCGAGCAAAGTACCAGTAACTCTTTGAACTTTAAATTTCAATAATATTAATATTTTAAACATAAAATAAGTAAAGATTTTACCTAGATATTTAAAAAAAATAAAGTACCAGTCTGTGAGGTTGCTGCTGTTTAAAAAGTGGTTGCTTTTCCTAAACGCTCCTAAGTTAATCATAAGTAGCTGCGAGCTTAACTGTGGCAATGAGTATTAGTTCTATAAAATATATTAGTAATAATGTTATTAATATTTTCCGTAAGACGTCGTTAAACCTATTGAAAAGTAAAATTTGACCCCAAATTATTATATTATTATTTTTTCTTTTACGAAAAAGATACTTCAAACGAGCGTATAGGTCACCTAATAGTAAGCGATCATCGCCGCCCACGGCCCCGTGTAACACCACAGGAGCTCCAGATGCGTTACCGAAGTTTGAGGAGGGTGGGCACCGGAGCATTAGGCAATGGCCAAAGCCTCTACTTAACGCCGGTTTTAAATGCTCAGACTGGTATAAATCCGGTCGAGTCTGCCCATGTGTGTTGCTATTACTGACAACGTGACTCTCCCAACACGTACTCAAAAGGTAAGAAAACTGAGCGTACGAGACACCTAATTAAAAATAAAATAATACTTTTTAGTTTGCACCAGAAATTAAAAGCAATTTTATATACGAGTATTTTAATACGAGTATTTCGAAGAGTGCAACAAGCTTTATCGGTAAGACAGCGATCTGTTTCAGCCAAACTTTGGGTAAAATAGAGAATATGTATAATATGGAAGATTTGCAGAGTTATATATAGTCATGAATATGTCATATTAATAGAAATGATATAAACATATACATACTAAAAAAAAGAAAATACAATTAGAATATAGTTTTATTGTCGTAATCAATTGCCAACAAAGACTTGCTGAAGTTTTCAAGTTTTGCCTTTGTGTTAGATTAGGCCTGACAAGTTAAAAACAGGAAATATCTCAGACATTTCACTGATTTTAGAGATTTTATTTTATATATTTAAACTTTGCTAGAGGCTCAGTTGTGCTTAATTCCAAAGACCTTTAAATCTATAGTAACTAGTGCCTCGAGCCAGATTAATATGCCTCGTTATTACCAAAGGCTAGCTTGCGAGATTTATAGAATCATCTCTGTAACTTACCACCGATTGGCAATATAGATCTTGAAAAGCAGAGTTCCATGCCTTGCAAAACCACGTCAGCGACACAGGCAGTAAAATCATAAGAGGACAAACAATTTCGAGAATAAATTGAGTAAAATATATTGACCTATCCCCACCAAATATCGCCAGACGCGACAAATTGCTAGTAAAATACCAGCAACTGCGTCTGAAGACCTCAAAGGGACATCGATAACCAGCCGCTCCTTTTCCAGAAGTGAAGTCAGCAAAAGGTACAATAAAGAAGCATTTTTGATGTGCACGTCTGGGTGTAGTGTAAGCAAATCAACTAATTAGGATTCATTCCGTTCTCCATGGTAAGGTCGAATGCAGCCCCCCCACATGGTTTATGGTGTGTGTCCCACATAGAGTAAATAATACGTGTTTATACACCGTGTTACTACTGTGTACTATTATAAGCCCCTAAAGGCATCAAAAATATCTTTTCGTATATATGAGTAAAAGTTGATGATCAGAGTTTTCCTTATTGAATTTTTTTCTCTGAAAGCCTTAATAATAGTGATTTACTAACTTGAATTCTTTGATTAGTATGTCTCCAGAAAATACTTCTATTTGATGTCATTTTTTCGTAATAGATGAAAAGACATTTTTAAATTATATTTCCATATTTTCCTCGTACTTTATTTTCCTCTTTCAATTACTTTTTTTCAGTTTCACATTGTAATCAGTATGTGTATATAGCAATATGTGTATTATTAGAACGTCAAATGTTGAATTGAACGTTAAATATTGAATTGAATTCCAACTCATAAAGACGATAAAGTGAATTTTTTTTTACTGTCTTTTTAATACATATTAGACTACTGCACCGTAAAAGCCAGAAATTGTCGACAAAAAGTTATCCCTTATCAAATGATGTTTAATATTTTAATGAATCCTTTATCTTCTAAGTATCGGTAAAACTTTCTAATAAATCTGAGGGCCTTATCCAAGGTGCAAAATTTTAAAGTACACAATGAATCACTTGACGTCGTTTCGCAAAGATGAATTGAGGATGGATTAATGAATTGAGGGTGGATTGAATAGAATATCTGGTGTTTTCCTTTTCAAATGGTTGGACGTAAAATTTATTGTTATTGTCAGTACAACAGTTGTTTCTGTTATTTTCACAGAACTTTCTTCTTCTTTAGTTTGGAAACGATTAAAAATAATTGCTAAAAATAGTTTACTATTTAATAGTATCTTTGATTTAAGTGATTGCTACACATTATAAATGAAATAATTTTTACCGGATTAATCGCGTATATTGTTTGATTAACATTTTTGAAAACCCGACGTTTCGAACACTTCACAGTAGCCCGTCGTCACGGGTAAACTGAGTTGCCATTGTCTATCAGTTGACATAATTATTATATCAAACTACGCTTTCGCGACGTGTTGTACCAGTTTATACGTCGGTGTATCAATTTGGCTCACTATTGGACGAAGAGGTACATATTTTTTATGTTAGCGAGCTCTTTTAAAAAAAACTAAAATACCTGACCTTACTAACTATTAATGAAACTAATGAAAGTTTGTTGCATAAGAATGACATAAGATATGTTAGTTAGCGATAAAAATGGTGCCAGTAATATGTGTATAGGCTGAATGAAATTAGTGTTTCACTTAATGCCTCTTTAAACACTTTTCAGTTTTCACCAAAATATTAATCTGATTATGAATATTATTAGAAGCTTATTAAATTGTAAGCTTTAATTATAGTAAATTAAAGAATATTGATTAAAATTTCAATTGATTAAAGGCCTGTTGTGGCGCAGCGGCACAAGCGTTGCCTGTAATTGACAGGTCCTGGGTTCGATTCACAGTTGAGGAAATGAAATATTTAATATTTTCAATTTAAATATTTATTTTTTTCATTTCTTCGCTCCGGTATTAAGGCAAAGCGCGGCGTTTAGTTTCGCCACTCAACACGGAATGCCTCAAAATCGGCGGAAAGTGGAGAACGAAAGCGGAATGGAGTGTCTTGACACTGGGTTCCCGAGTTCCCTCTACCAACCCTGCCTTGTGCGGGATACAGCGTAAAGCTAAAAACAAGGTTAAAATTTTAATCTATTCTAATTTATAAGTTCGTTTGAAATACATATTTTTTTATGTAATTTCATGCTTAAGTGTAATTAATTATATGTTTATACTATTATGTATTCAAAATAACTTTTATTTCAACATTTCATTAATGTCTTCAACATAAAGTAAAAATTTAGCTCAAAAATCTAGTTCGAATCGGAGTTGCTCATTAACGTGTAGAATAAAATGGGTGCTTTCGTAGGACTGTGATCTTTTCACAAAAAAACCACAGGTTTTGCAGCGAATGGCGGAATTTTACAAGGAAATGTATAAATGTGATGACGAGGACGCCTCTACCTCAAGTAACATCGAAACGCTGAGTCTTGATATAGCTGATGGCGAAATCGGTATAAAAGAAGTTGAAAGTGCAATACGAAGTTTGAAAAATGATAAGGCAGTGGGAGCAGATGAAGTTGCTGCCAAGATAATTAAATATGGTGGACCACGCGTCTTGGACCTGTTCTGGTTTTTATGCAATTTATGCTGAAAATCGTGGGAGGACCCAGACGATTGGCGAGGAGCGGTCATCGTGCTTTTGTATAAAGGCAAAGATTCAAAGATAGATTGCGCAAGCTATTAGTTGTATTAGTTCAGGTAGTAAAGTTGATGTTAAAATATTAGCAAGAAAAATGCGAGATAGATCCGAAAGACTGTTGTGGGAGACCCAGCGAGGCATTAGACCTAGATTAGGATGTATGGATCAGACCTTTTCTCTCTGCGTGATTCCGTTTTTTTTTTTGGCAGTAAACCAAAAATTTTCTGTGCTTTTGTGGACTTAGAAAAGGCGTTTGACAGGATCGTAAGAAAGAGATTATGAGAGATACTGCCGCAGTGCAATGTGAGTGGACCCTTGCTACAGGTTACCACTCTGAAAGAAAGGTGTGCATATATAAGTCTAAGCCTAAATGCGAATAAGACGAAGGTTCTGATATTTAAAAGAAATGAAGATAGGAGAGAATGCAAGATCAGTATAAGTGGTAAGATAGTAGAACAAGTGAATGAGGTAGTATATCTGAGAAGTATGTTTAGCAGAAGAGAGAGCACGGAAGATACGAAATGGATGTAGCAGGGCGTATTGCTGCCGGTAACAGAGTCAACAGTGCCTTTGCTGCATTCCTGAGATGGCGGAGGACATGTAAAAAAAGATGAAAGAGGTATGCCGAGACCGTAGCATTTGGTGCTTCCTTCTCTATGCCTACACCGCTAGGAATATAGCGTGAAGCTAAGTTTTATTGTTTTTTTTTCTCTATAGTCAAAACTTGCGATAAATTTGTAGTCATTTTGAAAAAGTGTTTTTTGTGAAGAAAATGTAATTTTTTACGGAAATATTCTAATAATGCGATTGTTTTATAAATAAATATATTATATATTTTTCTTTTACATTATATTTTATTATTTGATTTAAACTATTAATTTTTAATTTTACTTATAATTGTCAGATATTTATTCTAATTGTATTTATTTGATTTTATTTAAATTTTAGAGCGAAAACTTGATGGGATACTTCAATATTTTATATTATTTCGTCGTTTTTGAACAATATAATCTGTTTTTTACCTAATAAAAAAAACAATATAAAATATTGTGATTAAATGTGGTCAGTACTGTAGGATGGTGAAAATGCCTTTATCTTACCACCAATATTAGTACATTTATTAAAAATTAAAAAAAACGTCACCTAACAAGACATATACAGTATATACACAATACGCAGTTTATATTGTAATAATGAAGTGAAAACATTATCTTGGATAGTAATGATTATGATTTTCAGTAACATAAACAAGTATCTTATTAAGAAGTAATTTCTTTGATGTTGTTAATTAAGTTTTCTTCGTGTCTTAATATTTAAGTTGGTTTTATCTTGATTTCACATTATAATTGCTTTTCATTATATTAAACCTTACTAAGGACATTTTTTTTTTCACTGAATACCAGTATTAGGACACTCCGTTCTCATGAAAAAACTTCTGTTTCCACTTTCCACCAAATAATAATATGAACTTGATAAAATGAATTCATATGTTTTAATTTGTTCATTTTAAGCTTGTAGTTATGCTGATAAAATTGAAAGACAGATCACTCCGTTCTTTATTTTGCTAATGTTACTCATAAGTAGTAGTTTTTTGTAGCTCCGTCTTCCCCTTCCTTGATAGATTGCGCAAGCTATTAGTTGTATTAGTTCAGGTAGTAAAGTTGATGTTAAAATATTAGCAAGAAAAATGCGAGATAGATCCGAAAGACTGTTGTGGGAGACCCAGCGAGGCATTAGACCTAGATTAGGATGTATGGATCAGACCTTTTCTCTCTGCGTGATTCCGTTTTTTTTTTTGGCAGTAAACCAAAAATTTTCTGTGCTTTTGTGGACTTAGAAAAGGCGTTTGACAGGATCGTAAGAAAGAGATTATGAGAGATACTGCCGCAGTGCAATGTGAGTGGACCCTTGCTACAGGTTACCACTCTGAAAGAAAGGTGTGCATATATAAGTCTAAGCCTAAATGCGAATAAGACGAAGGTTCTGATATTTAAAAGAAATGAAGATAGGAGAGAATGCAAGATCAGTATAAGTGGTAAGATAGTAGAACAAGTGAATGAGGTAGTATATCTGAGAAGTATGTTTAGCAGAAGAGAGAGCACGGAAGATACGAAATGGATGTAGCAGGGCGTATTGCTGCCGGTAACAGAGTCAACAGTGCCTTTGCTGCATTCCTGAGATGGCGGAGGACATGTAAAAAAAGATGAAAGAGGTATGCCGAGACCGTAGCATTTGGTGCTTCCTTCTCTATGCCTACACCGCTAGGAATATAGCGTGAAGCTAAGTTTTATTGTTTTTTTTTCTCTATAGTCAAAACTTGCGATAAATTTGTAGTCATTTTGAAAAAGTGTTTTTTGTGAAGAAAATGTAATTTTTTACGGAAATATTCTAATAATGCGATTGTTTTATAAATAAATATATTATATATTTTTCTTTTACATTATATTTTATTATTTGATTTAAACTATTAATTTTTAATTTTACTTATAATTGTCAGATATTTATTCTAATTGTATTTATTTGATTTTATTTAAATTTTAGAGCGAAAACTTGATGGGATACTTCAATATTTTATATTATTTCGTCGTTTTTGAACAATATAATCTGTTTTTTACCTAATAAAAAAAACAATATAAAATATTGTGATTAAATGTGGTCAGTACTGTAGGATGGTGAAAATGCCTTTATCTTACCACCAATATTAGTACATTTATTAAAAATTAAAAAAAACGTCACCTAACAAGACATATACAGTATATACACAATACGCAGTTTATATTGTAATAATGAAGTGAAAACATTATCTTGGATAGTAATGATTATGATTTTCAGTAACATAAACAAGTATCTTATTAAGAAGTAATTTCTTTGATGTTGTTAATTAAGTTTTCTTCGTGTCTTAATATTTAAGTTGGTTTTATCTTGATTTCACATTATAATTGCTTTTCATTATATTAAACCTTACTAAGGACATTTTTTTTTTCACTGAATACCAGTATTAGGACACTCCGTTCTCATGAAAAAACTTCTGTTTCCACTTTCCACCAAATAATAATATGAACTTGATAAAATGAATTCATATGTTTTAATTTGTTCATTTTAAGCTTGTAGTTATGCTGATAAAATTGAAAGACAGATCACTCCGTTCTTTATTTTGCTAATGTTACTCATAAGTAGTAGTTTTTTGTAGCTCCGTCTTCCCCTTCCCATAGTCCTAGACTTAAAGTGTCGATATACTGTCGTTTGATCAACAAAAAGCGCTATTCTCGTATCCGTGTTGTTATTATCTTACGTTTCCATATATATTCTCTAAATGTAAAAAAAAAATAAGTGAGTGTGTGAGTGAGTGAGTAAATAAGTAAGTTATTAAGTAAATGAGTGAATGAATAAATGAATTAATTAATTAATTTGAGGCCTGTCGTGGCGTAGCGGCACAAGCGTTGCCTGTAACCGATAGGTTCTGGGTTCGATCCCTAGTCAAGGAAATGAAATATTTAATATTTTCAATTTAAAGATTTAATGTTTTCATTTCTTCGTTCTGGTAATAAGGCAAAGTGCGGCGTTGTACTCAACGCCACTCAACACGCAATGCCTCAAATTCGGCGGAAAGTGGGGAACGGACGTGGAACGTCTTGACACTAGGTTCCCGGGTACCCTCTGCCTACCCTGCCTTGTGCGGGATAGAGCATGAAGCTAAAAAGAAAATAATTAATAAATTAATGAATGAATGAATTAATTAATTAATGAATTGATGAATGAACGAATAAATAAATTTGTAAAAAATACATATTATCGATCAAATGCACACATTTTTACATAGGTACATTGCATTTTATTTGTAACAAGTCATGGTAACGACCATACTTGTAAAATATCCGACCGCACGTTTCATTTCTTCTGTGGTCGTTTTAGCACTAAAACAAAAGCTACTGAAACGTGGAGTCGGGGAAAGCGGGATAAAGTTATCAGTTCTAAGAATTTGTGAAACACAAAACGCCTGTGAGACTACACGTCACTAGTTAAAGGTTAACTTTATACTATATGTTTAAAACAAATCTATCTCTTTTGTAGCAGAAACTTGATTATAATAATATCTTTAACACTATAATAATTTTTTCCAGCTTTGTAGCATTTTTTTTCTATACTTGCTTCTTCTCTTCTGTAATAATTATTTAATGCCAATTAAAATGTTCCAATCAGTACAAAAAAACATTTAATATTCAACTCAGAACTTTTCTTGGTTTTAATTGAACGCCAGTGGCATTGTAAGAGCAAGTGTCTCTATCACAACCCTTGTTTTTTACTGAAATAAGTTAAGTTTAATATTTTTTAATAGCTTTTTCTTAACTGGGGACAATAAAAAATTGAAAATGGTATTTATTAATATTCTTCGACCGGTCGAGGAACGTCAATCGACTACCTGACGTTTCGAAAAAAGGTAATTAATGCCTATGTTGTCTACGAGTATATGTGGAATATAT